>BQNB010128253.1:0-19310 GCA_026074375.1 Tanacetum coccineum | reverse complement strand
TTACGACCATATTATGATTTTATTATAGAATTCAAATCCAATTACTCAAATTCGACCTGATTTGAAAAAGAGAGATGAGAACTGGTGTAGAAAAACGTATGACTATGTTGTGTGTAAGGAATGATCTAAACAAGTGGATGACCAGAATGGGTCCCATTCATGATGATGAACCTAAATCTATACAAGATGGAAGTGATGCCTCAAATAGAGCGAGTGCAGGAGCTAAAGTTGAAGAAACAAAATCAACAAGAGAGGTTGCGCTTGAAGAAGAGCTTGATTTGTGGAAAAGTAGATACGTCGAACTAGAGTTGTATTACAAAAATCTGGAAGCGTCCGTTGAAATAGCTAGAACAAATTCGCCCAGGTTGTCTTTCCCAACTCCTAATGCAAAGGTTTATCTAAATTACCACAAATTAGTATCCTTTGTATATTTGTAAACAATAATTTAATAATCGCGTTCGTTCATTTAGGCCACGAGTGTTTGTGATGATATTGATAAAGCTGATGCCGCAATCGATGATAATGCAAAGGTTTGTTTAGCTTGACACAAATTTGTATGATTTGTATTACTATATTAAAACAAATATACCATGCATTCTTTTTTAATTTAGGCTTGAGCGAGTGTTCATGATGATGTTGGTGTACCTGATGCCGCAGCCGATGATAATGTAAAGGTTTGTTTAGCTTGACACAATTTTGTAGGATTCGTATTATTAAACAATAACCACATTCATTCATTTAGGCCACGAGTGTTTGTGATGATATTGATGAAAAGTGTTGCCGCAGACGATGAATGATAATGCAAAGGTTGGTTTAGCCTTGTCAAAACTCTGTATGATTTGTATTTATATATTCAACAATCAACGCCATTCTTTTTATTTTAGGCCACGTTGTGGTTCATACATAATGTTGGTGATAATTGCAAGGTTGCAGCCGATGATAATGCAAAGGTTTGTTTAGCTTGACACAATTTTGTATGATTCGTATTATTAAACAATAACCGCATTCATTCATTTAGGCCACGAGTGTTTGTGATGATATTGATGAAGCTGATGCCGCAGCCGATGATAATGCAAAGGTTTGTTTAGCTTGACACAAATTTGTATGATTTGTATTAATATATTAAACAATAACCGCATTCATTTTATTTAGGCCACGAGTGTTCATGATGATGTTGGTGTACCTGATGCCGCAGCCGATGATAATGCAAAGGTTTGTTTAGCTTGACACAATTTTGTATGATTCGTATTATTAAACAATAACCGCATTCATTCATTTAGGCCACGAGTGTTTGTGATGATATTAATGAAGCTGATGCCGCAGCCGATGATAATGCAAAGGTTTGTTTAGCTTGACACAAATTTGTATGATTTGTATTACAATATAAAACAATAACCGCATTCATTTTATTTAGGCCACGAGTGTTCATGATGATGTTGGTGTACCTGATGCCGCAGCCGATGATAATGCAAAGGTTTGTTTAGCTTGACACAAATTTGTATGATTCGTATTATTAAACAATAACCGCATTTATTCATTTAGGCCACGAGTGTTTGTGATGATATTGATCAAGCTGATGCCGCAGCCTATGATAATGCAAAGGTTTGTATAAATTATAAAACCAATCTTCATTTTGTTGTACATGAGACACCTTTTGTTTATATAAGTATCTAATGATAGATACACTTAATGATACATCCCACCTTAGGTGCCTATTTCCGATGTTTACAACACGCCAGTTGATAACGAAAACGTGTTAATGAAGGATGCTAAGGACATCAAATAACGTATATTTTATAGCATCATTTATCCTATGTTATTAACCCATTTTGTATAGTTATTGGCAAAGACTTGTTACTTATATAGTTTATTTTGAGAATCGCTGAGTTTACAATAAAGTTAGTCAAGTAATTATGGCTCAAGGAGTTTACTTGAGCTGAATATTAGCAAAAGCGAGCGCGTATTCTGGAGCTTATATGGAAGAATATTTTGAAGTTTACTTATTCTGAAGGTCCCGATTACGCCGTATCCGATAAAGGAAGATTCGGCGTATCCATGCCTTGCACTTGACCAAAGGACCATACAAGGAAAAAAAGCTCAATACGCCCGGTATCTCGTAAGATCATTCGCTCGCCGCTATTGGATATTAGATTAAATATACTATTCTGGAAGTATCAAGGTCAAGGTCCCTCTAACATCTTAAGAGTAATCCAAATACACCATATACTCAATCCTTTGGATAGCCGTATCGAACCGAATTCTGACCTTATAAATACAAAAACTCAAAAAACGAAGTTTTAAGTGTGCTAAATCATATTCTTGATACCTAAACCATAAAAGTTGATTTTCAGAGTGGAGAAAAAGAGTAGAAGTGGTCGAGGCTACGTTATCAATGTCCATTGGAGACAATGTGTAATTTATATACTTTATACTACTAAACTGACCAAGACAGTAAAGTGTTTGGGAAGCATCCTCTCAGCACAAAAGGTTTAATTTAGAAACTTGATGATTTGAAGGTAAATCATAAGTTTAAGGGAGGATTGTTAGGAATTAAAGGTTTACACTTTGTACTGCCAAGCCAAAACTTTATACTGCTTGAGTTATAACTAACAGTACTAACCAGTTAGTACTGCTAGAGTAAAGTTAATACTGCTAGTATTATCTTAACACTGCTGAAGGACTTAACACTGCTGCATGAAGATTAAGACTGTTAAAGAGATAAAGACGTATTTAGTGATATGTATGGACTTATTCAATGTATATCTTATATAGTTAGAAGATATGTTGATATATTGTAAAATATTAGAAGATTTGTAGTTATCTTGTAAAGGACTCATTAGTGTATAAAAGGAGATCCTAGGTTATGGTTTTAAATCATCACATCATAGACACATTCATAGCTTTAAGGTTGTAAACCCTAGTACTAGACAGAGTACTTGTATTATTCATCATTATAATATTGGAGCTTTTTGATTATCTCATTGTTCATACAGTTTACTACATTGTTCATACAAATCACTGTTACATTGATATTCTTCTAAGTATTAAAGATTAGATTCCGCATACTCTTTAGTATTAACAAAGTTTCTAGCATAGTTGTCTTGAATCTATTCAATACAACTAAGCCTTTTACAAGGTTAGCAAGATCTGAGTTGGGATCAACAAGTGGTATCAGAGCTTGTGTTCTGAAACTTTGATCTAGAAGAACTCTTTACTCACAAAGAAGAGATGGATCTAGAAACTGCACAAACCAATACTACTGCAAAATTGCCCCTTCTCAAACAGGGTGAATATGAGATGTGGAAGCTAAGGATTGAGCAATACTTTCAAGTACAAGACTATGCTCTATGGGATGTCATAGAGAATGGAAACTCATTCAAACCAGTAGCTCGAACAACAACAAATGCTGATGGAACCTCAACTTCTCTAATACCAGGTCCTGTAACTGCTGATGAAAAGACTCAAAAGAAGAATGATGTGAAGGCAAGAAGTATGTTACTGATGGCACTTCCTAATGAACATCTACTGACTTTTAATCAGTACAAGGATGCCAAGACTTTGTTTGCTGCTATACAAACAAGATTTGGTGGTAATGATGCCACAAAGAAGACTCAGAAGACTCTTCTGAAACAAATGTATGAAAACTTTAATGCTCCAAGCACAGAGTCTCTTGACTCTATTTTTAACAGGCTTCAGAAGATTGTATGTCAGCTAAGGCTTCAGAAGATTGTAAGTCAGTTGGCTATCCTTGGTGAAAATATTTCACAAGAAGATCTTAATTTGAAATTTTTGAGAAGTCTGCCTTCTGAGTGGAATACTCATGTTGTGGTCTAGAGGAATAAACATGATCTAGACACAATGAGCTTTGATGATCTCTGCAATAATTTCAAGATTGTTGAACAAGAGGTTAAAAGAACCGCAAGCTCAAGCTCAAATTATCATAACTTGTTTTTTATGTCATCTACTAGTAGTACTAATGAAGTTAATACTGCTTATTGAGTTAGTAATACTAATACTCAAGCTAGCACTGCTAGTACTCAAGTTAGTACTGCTAACTTAAGTGATGACACTATTTATGCATTTTTGGCCAGTCAGCCAAATGGGTCTCATCTTGTACATGAGGATCTTGAACAAATCTACGAAGATGACTTAGAAGAGATAGATTTGAAGTGGCAGTTAGCATTGCTGAGCATAAGGACAAGAAAGTTTTTCCAAAAAACTGGTAAAAAGAATACTATCAATGGGAGTGACACAGCTGGATATGACAAGTCAAAGGTGGAGTGTTTCAACTGTCACAAGTTGGGACACTTTGCAAGGGAATGCAAAGGACCTAGGAATCAAGATAACATAAGCAGGAATCAAGACAGCTCTAGAAGGACTATAAATGTGGAAGAAATTTCTTCCAAAGCCATGTTGGCTATTGATGGAGCTGGTTTTGACTGGAGCTTTATGGCAGATGAACAAGTCCCTTTAGACATGGCTTTTATGGCTTTTTCAGACTCTGAGACACATAATGATAAAACTTGTTCAAAAACCTGTCTAAAAAGCTTTGAAACTCTTAAAACTCAACTTGATGATTTAAGAATAGAGTTTAACAAATCTGAATTCAATCTATCTACTTATAAAAGAGGGTTAGCATCTGTAGAAGAACAACTTGTCTTTTACAAAAAGAATGAGGTTCTATTTTGTGAGCAACTTGCTGTTCTAAAAAGAGACATCTCATATAGAGACTCAGAAATTAGTATGCTTAAAAGTGAGTTAGAAAAGCTTAAGCAAGACAAAGAAAGCAGTCAACTTAAGATTGAAAATTTTGATAATGCTTCTAAGAGTCTAGACAAATTAATAGGGAGTCAGATACTTGATAAAAGTAGAAAGGGTTTAGGGTTTGTGAGCTATAATGCTATTCCACCTCCTCCTACAGGATTATTTTCACCCCCAACTATTGATTTGTCTAACTCTAGTTTAGAGGAGTTCCAACAGCCTAAGTTTGAAGGCTATGGACCTATGATTAGTAAGAGTATTAGTGAAGACATCTCTAATGAGGTTATGAAATCTTCCTCCCCATTGGTTAATGAGTTGGTATCAAATGATAAGTTAGAAAAGAAACTTGTCTTTCCTACTATTGCTAAGATAAATTTTGGTAAACCTCAACAACAAGAAAAACCAGTTAGGAAACCAGTTAAATATGCTGAAATGTACAAATCACAAACTCCTAGGGGAAATCAAAGAAACTAGAATAATCAGAAATCCCAACAGCTAGGAAGTGACTTTGTGATGTATAATAAAGCTTGTTTTGTCTGTGGAAGTTTTGACCATATGTAGGCTAACTGCAATTACCATCAAAGGGAAAGGATGGTATTTGGTAATAATTATACAAGGGTGAGTTACAATTATTCTGCTCAAAAAGCTCACCCTAATACTCAAAGTAACATGGCTCCAAGAGCAGTTTTAATGAAAACTAGCCTAAGACCACTTAATACTGCTAGGCCTGTTAATACTGCTCATCCTAAAACTACAGTTTATAATGCCAGACCAATGTCACGCTTTTCTAAATCAGCACAATCAACTCAAAAGAGTCCCTGTCAAACAAAAACAGCATTAACTAGCAAAACTTTTTACCAAAAAGTTAATACTGCTAAGGGAAAACTTTATACTACTAGGCCAAAAGCAGTTAATACTACTAAGCCAAATACATTAGTAGTTAATGCTGTCATGGCAAATCAGGTTAATGTTGTTAAGGCCTCAGCATGTTGGGTTTGGCGACCGACCAAACTTAATAGTGCATCAATTACTTTCAAGAGACATAATTATGTTGATGCACAAGGCAGATCCAAGTCAGTGATGGCTTAGGTCCCCAAAGGAAACTAATTTCCTTATTTTATGTGCAGGGTCATCCACAAATAGAAGATCAATGCTATGTTGACAGTGGATGCTCAAGGCACATGACAGGCAATATGTCCTATCTCTCAGACTTCAAAGCATTTGATAAAGGATATGTTACATTTGGGGGAGGAGCCAAAGGAGGAAGAATTACTGGTAAAGGAACTCTTAAAACTGGTAAGCTTGATTTTGAGGATGTGTACTTTGTCAAGGAGTTACAGTTTAACCTTTTTAGTGTTTCACAGATGTATGAAAAAAAGAACAGTGTTTTTTTTACTGACACTCGATGTTTTGTTCTGTCTCCTAACTTTAACTTAGCTGATGAAAGTCGGTTTTTACTTAAAGTTCCTAGAAAGAACAATATGTACAGTGTTGATATGAAGAACATTGTTCCTAAAGAGAGTTTAACCTATCTTGTTGCAAAAGCCACACTTGATGAATCAATGCTATGGCATAGGAGGCTTGGTCATGTAAACTTTAAAACTATTAATAAACTTGTTAAGGACAATCTTGTGAGAGGTTTGCCCTCAAAACATTTTGAAAATGACCAAATTTATGTTGCTTGTCTTAAGGGAAAGCAACACAAAGCCTCTTGTAAGTCCAAGATTCAGAACTCTATTTCTCAACCTTTATTCATGTTGCATATGGACTTGTTTGGTCCAACTTTTGTGAGCAGCTTAATGAATAAGAAATACTATCTAGTTGTCACTGATGATTATAGCAGATTTACTAGGGCTTTCTTTTTAGCATCTAAGGATGAAACTAGTGGCATTCTTATGAGCTTTATAACTCAGATAGAAAATCTAGTTGATAAGAAAGTAAAAATAATCAGATGTGACAATGGAACAGAATTTAAAAATAAAGTTATGAGCGAGTTTTGTGAAAAGAAAAGCATTAAGAAGGAATTTAGTGTAGCTAGAACTCTTTAGCAAAATGGTGTTGCTGAGAGAAGAAATAAGACACTAATTGAGGCTGCTAGAACCATGTTGGCTGACTCTAAGTTACCTACTACATTTTGGGCTGAAGCAGTTAATACTGCTTGCTATATGCAGAATAAGGTATTAGTAGTCAAGCCTTATAACAAGACCCCTTATGAACTCTTTAGAAGTAGAACACCTTCTCTAAGCTTTATGAAACCATTTGGGTGTCATGTTACCATTCTTAATACCTTAGATCATTTAGGTAAGTTTGATGGAAAATCTGATGATGGATTCTTTGTTGAATACTCATTAAATAGCAAGACTTTTAGGGTATACAATATTAGAATAAAGAAAGTAGAAGAAAACTTGCATGTTAGGTTCTTGGAGGATAAACCTATTGTTGCTGGTGATGGACCAAAAGTGTCTATAGACTATTGCATGTTTCTAACAGAATCAATGAATTATTGTGCCACTTGTTGTAAAGGCGTACATGAAACTCTAATGATTTTGTAGTACATAAAAAAAGTATTGGTGGCAGGTCAATCTAAAAAGTAGAAAGGGATTTAGCCAAAAATTAACATTTTAATGCCACTATTGGAAAGATGGTTTTACTATTGGATTCATCTTTTAAGAAGCTAACATGATGGAACCATAACCTATTCTAATGATGCTTGGAAAGAAGGATGATGAAGGTGGAAAATGAGAATCAAGAGAGGCCTGATGTAAAGTCTCAAGATTTAATACGTTGGACCAAAAGTATTAATACTAAGCCCAAGAGTACAAACGATAATACTGGTAGCCTAAATATTAATACTGGTAGTCCAATAGTTACTACTTGTAGGATCCCGTTAACACTTCATAACATACAATCGATCAAGAAACTAGAAAAGAGAAGATTGTTTAGAGAGAGAAAGGGGAGAGAGAAATTGAGAGAGAAAGTGAAAAGATATTTTTGATAAAAATGAGATTTTTGATATTTAGATATTTTCAAAAGGAAAATATCTATATATATATCCCTACGCATTTAATGTACCCGCAGAGGATATTAACTAGACCTCCGGGCGCGGTTTTTGTTTAAGGATTAAACACGAAACATATACAATATTAGAATTTATCTAATCGAGCCCGCGATTCTGTAAAATCATCATGTTACAACAATAGCACCTAATTAAAGACCAAGAGCTCCATCAGTAGAGTGTGACCGAGCTTCCTTGTTTCGAGGACTCAATAAAATTAGCTAACAATCTCCCCCCTGAAGTGAGTCTTGAACACGGGAACGAGCTTCCTTTATGACCTCAAATAAAATTGAGGCTAACAATCACCACCGAATTGAGTTATCGATGACACGTCTTCATGATCATGAGAATTGCTTTTTGTCGTTTAAGCATCGATTGTTCTTGGTCTTTTTCTTCGTTATAATTGTTGTAGGCTTTGTTTCCTTCAATCTTTTCGATCTGACATTGAGCCTTTTCATTGTCTTTATTCGTCTTTGCCATCTTTGCGATCTTAGTCCTTGACCAAAACATCTCATTACATTTGCATTATCATGAAAGCTTTAAATCAAAAGTTAGCGGAAGTCTTTGTCCCTTTAAAATCTTAACATTCTAGATAGTTTGTCTCGTAGATTGAGCATTTGATAAGGGATTGAGGTTGCCGTTACCACCGTATGTACCTACAGGTTTACGTTTAGATAAACGAGAAAATTTATTTGAAAATCAAATCGACAGACCTCGTTAGAAGAGTTTAGGTAACACATCGTGAGTGTCATGTTTTAATCAAAATTCATCAACCGTCAATTATTCATTTACTGACCAAATCGATATCCATTTGTTCACAGTTTGATTCATATAGAATCTCGCAAGTCACCTACCAAGAGCTTGTTTGATGCTGGCACAAGCAGATTTTCCATCTTCATTGTGAATACATTAGTATCACATACTCGGATGTTCTGGCAAATATCACAAGATATTGCGTAGACCTCTTGATAACAACTTGTGAATTTGAGATGTCAACAAGTGTTTGTAATGGAATGTGTCCTAACGGATTAGATTTATCTCGTTGGCTCTAGACAACTGATTAGTGCATTTGGTTTTAAGTATACGGGAAGGCTGAGATATTGCCACCTATACAATATCACCGACTCGGAATGAGATGTCAATAGATAACGTGTGTACTCCGTGACAAATGAGACAAATTCTATTTGAATAAGCCCAAATGATGGTAAAGGGTTGTACATGCAATCTACTGGGTCCATGATGTCCGGTTTTTCAATGCAGCAATTAACTGTTGATTCTCGTCAATGCACAAAGCATAATTATTGACCGGTATCCTGCCTTAGTTGGTGAGGGGCTTCTTTCTTAGACCTATTATCCATACATTCTTTTCATTCCTTCACCCATCAATGCTACCAGTACTATCATATACTAACACCTTATGTGATTGTTCCAAGTTTTTAGCTCCAATCTTAGTCAGGCATTATTCCCATATACATACATCTCCATATCATACCTAAGGACTGCTATTTCTACTTTGGGATAACCTTAGGTAGATCCTCCGTTCAGGTTGGCTCATAGAATTGATTCCTAACCTAACCCACCTAATGACTTCAGAATCGTCGTGAAATTAAGAATGGTTGTTGGGAAATAAGATCAAACCATAAAACCTTTCTTACTGTTCAAGTCACATTGAGTCGAATAGAAACATATTTTAAAATTACATTTTCTCCCTTTTTTTAAATAATAAACACTTAGCTTTAAATACCTTGTGATTAATAATATGGTCTGAAAATCCTGTTGGGAGAAAATATGGTCAGCATGAATGTTAGGAACATTTGAAATGATTTTTGAATACAATAAGTAATGGATCGTTGATGACGTATTTCAAGAACATTAAAACTTTGTTTTCGAAAACCCCCCCTCAAAAATAGGACCAAATTGAGAATAGTTGTACTTTTTAAACAATTTGAGGGATGGAGTGTTGAACACACAATTTTGAAAAGATTATAATCGTCATCGAGAAATTCTTGAAAAATCATGTTTCTAACTTTTTGAGAAAAACAAATGTTAGAGGACTTCTCTTCTAACGTGAAGGGTTACGTGCACAGTAAATGGTACACATTCCCTTTTCTGAGCAAAAAACATTGCATGTCTTGTAAGAACAGCTCCAGACCGAGAACGTTAATTTTTCTCGTTTGTGAGATAAAGTTCAAACCTTCCTTTATATGAAGTCCGGGTTATTTACTGACATCTGCTACATAAGCCACTAGAAAATTAGAAATGAACATGTTTTGAATCTATTTGCAACTCTCGTCGAAACCATCATTTACACACCCGTGTCAATGTTAATCGACATTTCTAAAGCACGTAAATGTACGAATATCCAAAAGACATGTCGAGAAGATTCTTTTGCAAATTGTTCTGGATTTTCCATGATTTTTATATATTTACTTGTTGTACCTTAAGCATTGCAATATGATGGTGAAAATAGTAATTCCAACTCTTGACGTGATGTAGCTGCTTGTTTCTTGAAGAACAACTTTGGACCAGCTTTGAACTGACTATATATCATTGCTGTGGTCTTGAATTCCGAGTTCTAACGTTAATGATCAGAATCATATTGATGAAGAACAGGCCTGAACTAGATGTTTGAATAAGTCTTGTTCCATAAGACCGAGGCTTGATCAAACTGCGATCAACTCTTTTGAACAGTGAGGAACGGGGGCCTGAAGTGTTACTTTCCAGCAACGCCATTTGACATTGAGGTGCCGAGGTCTAACAGCTGTGGTTCAAAAACGTCATATTATGAACATCATATCAATATTCCTTGAAGCCCTGTTTTTCTGAGATATCTATCTTTTCGCATCCAAACTCTGAGTCCTTCCACTTAGGATAGAACATGTAACCTGTACTTAAAAGTACCTGCACTGACTTAAGAAGCTTGTTTCGCTTTCACATTGTTAGGGATATCTGCATTTAACATATGGGGTTCACTTTCAACCTTTGTCTGTGCCATGAGGCGAATTGTCTTTTCCTGTTAGAAAACCACTATACAAGAACAAACTAACATGAGAATTCTAACCCGTTGGTTTGCCACCTAAAGACAAGATCTAGGACTTAGGGTTTTCTGCATGCACAGTGGTAGTCTGTTTGTTTGATTGAAAACCTATGTCCTTTTGGTCTGTCTTTTTGGTTTCGTTGCAACCCTTATTTGCTCTACGGGTTTTATTTTTTGGCGTTATTGTCTTATTGGATGGAACCTAGCACGTCGAGTTTTGACTTCTTTCAGGAATTTTTTTACACAAGCACATGATAGGCATTAAAGAACACATTCTGACACGTTGAGCAAACAAAATGTTAGGGAGACAAGAAAAATTTCTAAGGATCCTAGAGTGTTTCATATGTCTTTTTCTTACTTCTCTAGGTTAAGTGATTATGACAATTCGTTTGAGCTATACCTAGATGAGCTTGGCGCAATCATGTGATGAGGTTTGCGAGGGGCAGATTCTCTTCCAACTTAGGCAAATATGTGTAAGTGACTGTTTTTTGACAAGTCGTTGTTCACATCAACTTGGGTCAGGCAAAACCGTGGTTTTGAAATTCTAGTCCCTTTTTCAGACTAAACGCAGTCGGTTGTCTAACAACGGATTGGTTTTTTAGGATGTTGTCCACCGGTTTTCCCAATATTGATGGCTTTGCCAAAACTTTAGTATTCACACTATTTCCTGTAAGCTTCCTTAACTCATTTTTTAAAGCTGCAATTGCAAACCCCCTTTTTTCTGAATCTGAGCTAGTACACTACACATTTCATTTGACTTTTTGTTCAGTTGTTGCCATAATATCATTCTGGTCTATGGTCTAACTCGTGTCCTATTGATAGAAACAAAAGAACTTTGTACGGTCTTTTTACAAGTGCTCTTTTTCCTTATGTAACTGCTCCATTCTCTGCAAGTAAATTAGCCCCCACCTAGTTCCAATTCGGATGTTTATTGTTTCCGTTACACGAGTCAGTTTTAACCTTGGCTTCATTACTTTTACATTCAAAAAAATTGACTTGTTGCCCTTCTTTCAAAACTTGATTTTCTGATATATTAAGTTTCATCGATTATTACAATGTGCTTCCGAGTTTTGAAAATCTTTTACACTGTCAACAGTCTTTTTGAGAAAACATTTTCCAACTCGATAATTGGATTTAAGAGTCAATTGTCCTTGTCATCAAATAATATAGCAGGCAAAGGACAAACTGTCTATATACATTGTCCAGCATTCTGGTCAACCTTTCCTTAAATAATGAATTTCCAGTTGCTCAGTATGCTTTGTCCTCTAGCAAAGATATTGATTTTTAGCAATTCGTTTGTAACGCTTCAGCCATTGGCTCTTCGATTAATAATGGGTCTGATATCTGCATCATCAACCAATGTTTGCATCATGTCCCTATCTGCTTCTTGTATCCTGCTTTTGATTCTGACCCATTGGCTTTCAATGATAACTAAACTAGCACCAATGCTTTACTCGACATCAACCTTTTCCTCTGTCGGCTGCGTCAGTCGTTTCATTCACCCGTCTAGTCATACTCCATTTTATGCAGCGCTCTAATTTCCTCATCGACTTTTAACATAATCCATGTTTTGGATCAGTGTTAACACGAATTCAGAATATCGATTCGAGTAGTATTGTAAGGAATTTTGGGTGTTGCGTTCATGTCAAAAATATTCATCAACCAAAATAAAATCGTGACTAATGAACATACTGAAACTGTGTCTGATAACTTTAAATAAAAGCAGACATGGATCCAATCTCTGAAATTCTATCGCGGTCAAGTTGCTTTTGTATTGATCATGTACAGGAATATTGTGCCTATAGAAAGTCTCCTAGATCTTGACCCAAGATTGTTGTCAAATGCGCGTTGAAGCCTATCTTCTGGTTCGACTTCCTTTTAAGTCGTTGTTTTAAAATCACTTGAGGTGTGAATGAAAGTCGGTGAAAAGAACCATGCAACTTTCTTTTGATATGTCCTTGAATTATTGCATTTGTGTATGGAAATTCGTATCTGAACACGAAGATAAGTATCTTTCTTACTCATTTTATATCGTAAATTATGAATGTAAAAGATTTGTTATGGATCTTAATTGGATTAGATTATTGAAAGGTTGTGGTTGTGTAAGCAATTCACTTCAACTGGGGATTTTACACGTCTATGATTTAAACCGATAAATGAATTAACGGATTTTACGAAAATCATAAAAACGTATCATTTTGATTCGGAATCATCGCCAATATTTAATTTTCTAAAAACAGATAATTTTCTGCTAGGTTAAAGCTGTTTGGTTTAAATAATGCTCACCAAACTAAACGGGCTAAAATGCAGATGGGCCATGAGCTAGAACAAAAACAAGTCTAACACAAATTCCAAAAATATGAAAAATGTCAATAAATCATAGTAAACGAGCTTTTGGGCCTTGAGAAATTTGTAACCAACTAAAGGTTGGCTACAGCGTGATCCGTCACGTTTTTCTCTTCGATTTTTTGGGCCTTGAAAAATCCTTAACCAGCTAAAGGGTGGTTACAGCGTGATCCGTCTCGTTTTTCTCTTCGATTTGAGAGGTCACGGGCCTGAAACGGACTTACGGATCAAAAGTTATGGCTGTTTTACTGAAACCCTTTTCTTCACACAAAAAATTCTTAGTAAACCGCTGCCAATTAGTAACTCGCTGTTTGATAACTCGCCGTTTAGCAACTCGCCGTTTAGCAACTCGCCGTTAGCAACTCGCCGTTAGCAACTCGCCGTTAGCAACTCGCCGTTTTTAGCAACTCGCCGTTTTTAGCAACTCGCCGTTTTTAGCAACTCGCCGTTTTTAGCAACTCGCTGTTTTTAGCAACTCGCTGTTTTTAGCAACTCGCTGTTTTTAGCAACTCGCCGTTGACCTAGTCAAACCGCCGCCTGACAACTTCCTTAAAACGTGGATCTTGTCAAACCGCCACGAAGAATGCCAAGTACGAATTTTGCAAATTTTCACTAAATGAGCTTATTACCCACGAATCTAAGCTAAACCATGTGTTACTTAGTGCGTATAACAAGATTAAACACACACTAACACTTGTTTCTTCGAAAATCTTCCAATATGAAGCAACTCTCCACGAAGAACACTAACCTTTTAAAGCTTATAATTCGAGCTAGGAGCTTGTTTAACACACGAAATTTTAAGCACTCTTACCTTTTGATGTGTAGAACAAGTGAAGATCAAGATTAACAAACAAATAAGCCCAAAAAAAATTTGAGCCGTGGGGTTTTTTGTCACAATATAAGCCACGAATTTGAGCTTGTTTTACCACACGAATCAATCACGAATCCACCCTTTGCTCTGATACCAATTGTAGGATCCCGTTAACACTTCATAACATACAATCGATCAAGAAGCTAGAAAAGAGAAGATTGTTTAGAGAGAGAAAGAGGAGAGAGAAATTGAGAGAGAAAGTGAAAAGATATTTTTGATAGAAATGAGATTTTTGAGAATTAGATATTTTCAAAAGGAAAATATCTATATATATATCCCTACGCATTTAATGTGACGCGCGGGATATTTAACTAGGACTCGGGCTCGGGTTTTGTTTGGGATTAAACTCGAAACATATACAATATTAGATTATCTATCGAGCCCGATTCCCGATATTATCCTGTTACAACATTAACTAAATAAAGACCGAAGCTCCATCGTAGAGTGACCGAGCTTCCTTGTTCGACTCAATAAATTGAGGCTAACAATCTCCCCCGAAGTGAGGTCTTGAACACGGGAACGAGCTTCCTTTATTGACTCAATAAAATTGAGGCTAACACTACTGCTCCAATTGAAACCACACATGCTAATTACTTTGAAGATGAAATAGAATTGGATATGAGCAATATTTCTACCACATATCCAATTCCTTCTACTCCAAATACAAGAATCCATAAAGATCATTCACTTGATAATATGATTGGTGATGTGCAATATAGTATACAGATAAGGAGAATGACAAAGACTACAAATGATCAAGGGTTTATTAGTGCTGTTTATGAAGGGAAAACTCATGAAGACCTTCATACTTTTCTGTTTGCTTGTTTCCTATCCCAGGAAGAACACAAAAGGATTGTCAAAGCTCTAAGTGATTCAGCTTGGGTAGAAGCAATGCAGGAAGAGCTTCTACAGTTTAAGCTATAAAAGGTTTGGATTTTAATGGATTTACCTAAAGGAAAAAGGGCCATTGGTACAAAATGGATTTTTAGAAACAAGAAAGATGAGAGAGGCATAGTTATCAGGAACAAGGCAAGGCTGGTTGCTCATGGATATACTCAAGAAGAAGGCATATACTATGATGAAGTTTTTGCCCCTATAGCAAGAATTGAGGCAATAAGACTGTTCTTAGCTTATGCTTCCTTTATGGGATTTATGGTGTATCAAATGGATGTGAAGAGTACTTTCCTTTATAGTTAGATTAAAGAGGAGGTAATGTGTGTCAGCCTCCAAGGTTTGAAGATCCTAACAATACAGACAAAGTCTACAAGGTGGTGAAAGCACTTTATGGTTTGCATCAAGCTCCAAGAGCCTGGTATGAAACCTTGGCCAAGTACTCATTAGACAATAGGTTTCACAGAGGAAAGATTGATCAAACCTTGTTTATCAAGAAGCAAAAAGGGGATATTTTGCTTGTACAGGTTTATGTTGATGACATTATCTTTGGCTCTACAAAGAAGGAGTTGTGTATTGAATTTGAGAAACTGATGCATGACAAATTCCAGATGAGTTCTATAGGAGAACTCACTTTCTTCTTAGGTTTGCAAGTGAAGCAGAAAGAAGATGGAATTTTTATCAGCCAGGATAAATATGTAGCTAACATATTAAGGAAGTTTAGTTTTACAGATGTAAGGACAGCTAGCACACCCATGGATACAGAAAAGCCTTTGCTCAAAGACTCAGATGGTGATGATGTTGATGTTCATCTCTACAGGTCAATGATTGGATCATTGATGTATCTTACATCATTCAGGCCAGATATTATGTTTGCAGTATGTGCATGTGCAAGATTTCAAGTCGCACCTAAAGTTTCACACTCACATGCTGTAAAAAAGATTTTTAGGTATCTAAAAGGCCAACCTAAATTAGGTCTTTGGTATCCTAGAGATTCTCCCTTTGATCTGGTGGCATATTCTGATAGTGACTATGCTGCATCTAGTTTAGATAGGAAATCAACAACAGAAGGTTGTCAATTCTTAGGATGCAGATTGATATCATGGCAGTACAAAAAAGCAAACTGTGGTTGCCACCTCCTCTACTAAAGCTGAATATGTGGCTGCTGCTAGTTGTTGTGGACAAGTACTCTGGATTCAGAATCAAATGCTGGATTATGGGTATAATTTTATGCACACCATGATTAATATTGACAATAACAGTACTATATGTATTGTTAAGAATCATGTTTCTCATAGTAAAACAAAACACATAGAGATTAGATATCATTTTATAAGAGACTACAATGCTAAAAAGTTAATTCAAGTGGTTAAAATACACACAGATAATAATTTTGCAGACTTACTTACAAAAGCTTTAGATGTAGGAAGGTTTCAATACTTGGTTTCAAGTATTGGAATGCTAAACCCTTAAAGTTTTAATCTCTTTGTGTCTTTGTAAATTTTTATAAAGGATTAATATTGTTAGTTGTGTCGCTTAGTACTGCTAAGTATAATTAGTACTGTTAGTTTTACTTAAGACTGCTTGTTAAAACTGTTAGTTATAATTACTACTGTTTAGAAGAAAATGCTTTGGATTGTGTTTTCTTGGTTTTGGACTAACACTTGCCGGATAAGCAAAGCAGTATGATTGGAATTGGTGATACAAGTAGTGGAGTTTATTAAAGTTTGTTGTTGATTAATGCTAGAATGGATTTAGGGATAACTTGACAAGGGTTAATGCTAAGTTTGCACCTGAGTTGGGAAGTCTTTTAAATCTTTTTCTTGAAATCAAATTTATGTTTGTCAGTAAGCTTAAAAGAATTGAGAGATATAGTGAGTTCAAAAACAAAAAGACAGATGTGTAATAAAAACAGATAGAGTGAATTGGTGAGAAAAAGAATTGAGAGATATTATGAGCTAAAAACAGAAAGAAAGATGTGTGATATAAAAACAGATAGAGTGAATTGGTAAGAAAAAAAATTGAGAGATATTGTGAGCTGAAAAACAAAAAGAGAGATGTGTGATATAAAAACAGATAGAGTGAATTGGTGAGAAACAGAATTGAGAGAAATAGTGAGAATAAAAATAGAAAGAGAGCTTGTGAGAATCAAGATTGATGATGGAAATACTTTTTGAATGAAATTAAGGTTAAAACTGGTATCTACAAAGTTAGTACTGTTGGGCATAACTTAGTACTGCTCGGCTAAATTCTAGTACTGCTAGAAGACCGTTAGTATTGTTTGGGGTATAACATAATTTCCTTAATTAAATATAGCCGTTGAGATATTTCCGCCAACTACTTTGCTTATAGGTTTCCTTAATTTAGATTATTCTTGATCTTTCTATAAATCCTTTGATTGCTTCAAGATAAGAACAACTTTTATTCAGTCGGTCCAATCAAAACCTTATGTGTAACCTATATTATCTCAATTGACTCTACCAAATACTCATTCTCTCATAAACGATCATATCCCAGCACACTAATTAATCCTTTCTCAATCAATGGCAAATTTGGAATTCTGTGACAAGCACAACATGGTTGCCTACTTACATAAGTCAGAAGGAAGTGAAGGATTTCATCAGATAGTTGATTTTCTCACTGCAAGTCACATTAGGTATGCCCTCACTAAAAGTCTAACTAACTATGTTTCTCTCATAGAACAGTTTTGGCAAACTGCTACTGCCAGCACACCTGAGAATGGTGACATGGAAATCACTGCTACAATAGATGGGAAAGTCAAGGTTGTTTCTGAGGCATCTATTAGAAGACATCTCAAGTTAGAAGACTCTGATGGTATTAGTGATCTACCTACTACAGAAATTTTTAAGCAACTTGCTCTAATTTCCCCTCGGTGGAGATTCTTAATCCATACCATCCTTCACTATTTAAGTTCCAAGAAGACTGCTTGGGAACAATTTAGTAGCAATATAGTAACTGTTATCATTTGCTTTGCCACAAACAGAACTTTTAATTTTTCAAAACTGATATTTAATGGCATGGTGAAAAACTTGGACAGTAAGACTAAATTTTTGATGTATCCAAGATTTATACAAATCTTTTTGAACAAGCACAAAAGACTGCTTCTACCTCATAAAAGACTTTATATTGCTCCTACCCTTACTCAAAAACTGTTTAGCAATATGAAAAGAGCTTCCAAGGGATATACTTATTGATCTACCCTTACTTAAAAATTGTTTTATCAATTATGAAAAGATGTTCAAGGATATACTGGGGTTGGAAACTCCATTGTTTCAAACAAGCTTGTTCAGGTCAGATTTTATATGGTGAAGTTCAACAATCCTAGTTGAGTCCCTCACACGCACCCAACAGTTTGCTCATTCAACATAACACTACATCAATTCACAACAATTTAGAATTTTTTCATACAGGAAACTGGGTTCCTCAGCACCAAGTTCTCCTACTACAGATCATGTAGCAGATGATTTGGCTGCATTGACAGGTGTGTGATGTCAGACCATCTCGGCACCTTAATCACTCCTCGGGTGACGTTCTCAAACTTTCCTTGACTTTCGCGTGGGGCTGACACTACTGTCTATAGCATAGTGGTAACATTAATAAGACCCCTGCCATGCCCCATGATTCACCTCTCCTAAGAGTTCACACACTTGGAAGTGATGAGGACAGAATGCAACATAATGAATTGATGGATCTTGTTACAAAATTGTTAGATAGGGTTGTATCTTTGGAAACTAACCTACAGCAGACAAAGAAAGTATATGTTGTTGCCTATACCAAGCTTATCAAGAAGGTCAAGTGGTTGGAGGATAAGCTCAATAAGTCAAGAAGAAAACGCAGACTGGTTCTCTTAGAGGAAGAAGATTCAGATATAGAAATTTTAGCTCAAGAGGATCCTTCCAAATAGGGGAGGAAGATTGCTCAAATTGCTAAAGATAAGGGAATTACTCTGGTACAGATGGGTGCACTGTAACACCCCCATTTTGACAAATATAGCAGCATAAGCTAATCTGAGGTATTACTTCATAGTACAACAGACATAATCATAGAAAACTACTCATAAAGAGACATTTTGGAAAATTTAGTTATCATTCATTTGTTCATCAGAATTTTACAAAAAGAGGTCCCAAAATCTAGAAACATAAAGTTTAAATGATAACAGTTTAGCCATCTTCAAGTCCGTGTCACTCTGTGCCATAAGTTGCTCAATTACCTGAGATAAACATGCTAAACAGATCAACACAATGGTTGAGTGAAATTCATAGGTTTATAATAAATTGTTTGAATACAAGTCATCATAAATAGTGGGATACGTTGTTATACACCCATAA
>BQNB010128252.1:804-10892 GCA_026074375.1 Tanacetum coccineum | reverse complement strand
TATTATTTTAGTGACCGAGACCTAATATAATTATGAACGAACTTCCATTGTTCGACTCAATATTTTGAGGCTAACAATTGCTATGTAGTTAATCATCACCTAGGTTTATTTTATAAAGTTTATAAAATAATTACACAATTGTTAAAATTTGAATTATATTTTATACTTGGTGAAATGATGTTAAAAACATGAGAATATGTTTTACTTATAGATTTACAAGCAATAGGTAAATTTATATAATTTAGAGTTATTTATTTATATAGTTATATAAGTAAATAAATATAATGGACATGTTCTTGGACAAACTTGAACTATATATGATGGACACAAATTTAAGGACTCAAAGTATATCAAAGATGTATTATTACATAAATTAGAGGACTTGTAGCAGAATAATTAAGTTAAAAACTTAAAAAAATAAGTTTATACACTTTTAATTTAAAAACCAAAAACTTACTGTTTTAATTCGAACCAAATAATATTTATTTTATGTTTTATTACAATAGTACATGTCATGACTATTCTAAATATATAAAGAACTCTAAAATTCGAATTATAACGAAGGAGATATGAATTTCGCAAGTTTACGATAATTAAATATATAAAAGTATTTTTATAAAAGTATTTTTATAAAAACTGTAACAGGGAGATATTTTACAGATTCTAAAAGTATTTTTCTGAAAAGGTACATTTTATGAGGAACTCAAATATATAAGGTACACTAAGAATGCATTTAAATTGGAAAAGTTATGCTTTTTACAAGATTTATATAAAAAGTAACTTTATATAATTTTACTGTTTCTGTACGTAATTTATAAAAATTATTTAATATTATTCAGTGAAAGTACATCTCATAAGGATTCCAAAAATATAAAGACATTAAAAACCGAATTATAACGAATGAGTTATGATTTTTACAAGATTACGATAATTAAATATATAAAAGTAGTTTTATATATTTTACAAAACAGTAAAAGTTACTGTTCATCAGTAGCTAAAATATTATAAATATAATATTTTGATAGATCTTCTTAATACGAAGCCACGGGTATAAATAACATATAAAACGGATTTAAAACGAGAAAGATACTATGTTTTTACTAAAGTGATATTTATAAATACTTTTAACTTTATAAATATTATTTTATCATATAATTAAATTATTTATATAATGTATTTATATAAATAATAAAGCAAGTATTTTTAGCAATTAATAAATTGTTGAACAAGTATGCTATTTTTACAAATACAAATACATGGAAATTTATTTTACAAAGTACAAATTTATATTGTTTAATTTTATAAATTAAACAAACATGTTTAGGTGGTGATGTAACTATATAGAATTATATGTTGTGTTATTATTCAAAATACATTGTACTCATACGACCTATATTTAATTAGGTTGCATTCGGACTATACGTGACGATTTTCATATTTGATTTATATATCAAATACATTCACTGAGGTGAGTTCATAGCCCTATTTTTATACGATTACAATGATTTACAACTGTTGGGGTGAGAAACATGCATTGTTTTACATTTGGACGCAAGTACACTTTTAAACAAATTACGAGTTTGCCTAAGTAGCTATAACTCACTTTGCCCATGAATCATGAACTGTCAATTACTTGGTGTAAGCGAGAGTGTTATAAATAGATCAATTTGGGATTGACATCCCCGTTCGGGTGAGTAGCGCTCACTAGGTTCGACGGATTGAACCAACGGACGTATACCATGTCGGATTTGGGATGTTGCGGGTTGAACATGTACACGGGCACATTGTTGCCATTAATTTGCAATACATACATGTCGTAGCTTCAGTGTCATGAGCTTAGGGAATCGTAATTACATTTTTGTGATATTGTATGTGTTACAATAGTCATGCACTTTGAAATCTTGCGGTCCTACTTTATACATTTTTTAAACCTGTAAAATTCACCAACTTTATGTTGACGTTTTAAAGCATGTTTTTCTCAGGTCAATAAGGTGCAAGTTAAGGATACATTGGTGGTCGTTATTTTGGATGTCATTGCATAAAGATTTAGAAGCATTACATTTTGTGGATATTTGTTATGTTTTAAAATATTTACATTTACAAGTGAACATGTTAAGCCGTTGTGCTTTTGTAACAAACAATTTCAGTTATTCCAATGTATTAGTTTTTCAAATGACTCAGTTAGAGGTCGTTCTTATATCTTGTGCTATTGATCTATGATGTAACTCTCCCGGACCCTTATTCCTCTGCGACCCTATTTGGGGGTGTTTCACAAATGACTGTGATGACCTTGGAAAGATGAAACCTAAAGCAGACATAGGCATCTTTATTGGTTATTCGGAAACATCCATAGGGTTTCGAATTTATAATCGACAAACCAAAAAGATTATGGAAACCATCCATGTCAAGTTTGATGAGCTTACAGCTATGGCTTCTCAACAAAACAGTTTAGAACCCGTTTCATAACGATTTATTAATGATGATTCATCAGCAGAATCAATGAATACTCCATCTAAATTAGATTTGAATAATTTGTTCGGGCCAATGTATGACAAATACTTTGAGAAGAAGTCTTTTGATATGCCTATCAATTCCGCTGCATAACAAGTTCATAATCATGAAGACTCGTCTTTGACATCTTCAATTGGTATTGAAGCACACGAGGCCCCTCCCATTGTAACTACATCCGAAGAACAAACTTCTCTAATCTTTGACGGTGGGCTGATGAATTCTATCGAGAAAGATACTCAACAACAACTTGATGGCAATATGTTGTTGACTCCGGATGATGCTGAGTACTTTTTGAAGCGGAATTCATTTCAAACAAATCCAATACCGATCAAATATGCTGAGTTCCACCAAGTAGAAACCTTGAACACACATTTGGACAAAAGCACATCTTTTGGAACAAGTAATTGGTGACCCATCTAAACCTGTGATGACTCGACATCATCTTCAAACTGATCCTAAAGTATGTATGTATGCTTTAACATCAGCATGAATCCAAACGAATATCAAGTAGCTATGTTGATCACAGTGGATAGAATCAATGCAAGATGAGCTGCATCAATTCGAAAGACTAGATGTATGGGAATTAGTTCCTAGACCAGATGGAAAAAATATAATTGCTGTCAAATGGCTATGGAAGAATAAAAGTGATGCATAAAATATTGTCATTCAAAACAAATCTCGTATTGTTGCGAAGGGTTATAAGCAGGAAGAAGGCATTGATTTTTAGGAATCATTTGCTCCAATTGCTCGTCTTGAAGCCGTCCAAATATTCGTTGCTTTTGCTGCACATAAAATCATTACAATCTTTCAGATGAATGTTAAGACTGCATTTCTCAATGGTCCATTGAAAGAGGAGGTTTATGTTAGCTAACCTGATGGATTTGTCAATCCAGACTTTCCAGATGATGTCTACAGGTTGAAGAAAGCACTATACGGTCTTAAACGATGCTCCTTTTACGAGCATGGTATGATAACTATCTTCTTTTCTGATTGGAACACCATTTTACTAAAGGTTTTGTTTAACCAGGACTTTGTTTACACGACGTACGGGGAGACATATTAATTGTTCAATTGTAATGTCGCTGACATCATTTTTGGTTGCAACAATTCTAGATTTTCAAATCGATTTTCAAAATCTTTATAAAAGCTACTACCACACACAATAAAATCAAAACTTTTGTAAATGTCTATGATGGAGTGGAAATCAAGTTCTCTTCTCTGGACTCGATTAAGTACCTATTTTGGGCATAAACACATGATTTTGGGGGTTAAACGACCCTGAAAAAGTGTATAAAATAACACCTCATCAATGGTATGGATGAATGTCTCTCCATGAGCACACCTATGGCCACTGAGAGACTAGATGCTGATGTACAAGGCACTCCAACTGATCAAATGACTTATCGTCAAATGGTTGGAGGGCTCATGTATCTAACAGCCAGTCGTCCTAATATTTCTTTTGCCACCTTTGTTTGTGCTCGTTATCAAGCACGTCCTCAAAGAGGTTAAACGGATCTTTAGGTACCTAAGACAATCCTATAACATTAGACTATGGTATCCGAAGAATTCTGGATTTGAACTAATTGCATATTGAGATGCAGACCATGCAGAATGTAAAGACAACTGTAAAAGCACTTCAGGAGGCATACAATTTCTAGAAGAAAAGCTTATGATTTGGAATTCAAAAAAGCATGATTGTACTGCAATGTCCACAGTTGAAACTGAATATGTGTCATTGTCTGCATGTTGTGCATAAGTCATTTGGATGAATACATAACTACTGGACTATGGAAACAAGTATAACAAAATTCTGAGGTAATGCGATTCGAAAAGCGCTATTGCTATTTCATGCAATCTGGTTCAGAATTCGCGTACAAAACACATAAACATCCGGTATCATTTTATTAAAGAACACGTTGAAAAGGGTACGGTGGAATTATACTTTGTCGGAACTGAATACCAACATGCAGATCTATTTACTAAAGCTTTTCCCAAAGAATGCTTTAAGTACTTAGTTCATCGCATTGGTATGAAATGTATGACTCCAACACAGTTGGAAAGTCTGGTAAAGTTATCTTCTTGAAAAAGATCATACATCAAATTTGTAAATAAATTTTTCAAAAACAAAATAAAAATTTTAAAAATCTAAAAATCCAAAAAGATTTTCTTAATGTTTTTCAAAAATAAAAAAATCAAATACAAATAGAAAAAATAGAAAAATCAAAAACATAACAATCAGATTCATGATTCGATACTTTTCTCAACAATACTTTCATTTGTTCAAACTGGATCATGATCTGAGGGGGAGTTATTTTTATCAAAACATGTGTTTTTGTAATTCCCATTCACGTACATCACATGTATTTTAAATTCACCGTGCTTTCAAAAATTCAATAAAAACAATGATCTCTCGAATATTTAATAGTTTTTACAAAATGTGTATACTTTTAGGGGGAGTTTTTTATTGTTGTGAAAATCTAGACTTTGAAAAAGGAGAAAATAACATTCAAGGCCTAACTGTGCAAAGGGATCTTATTCCAAGGGGGAGTTTTTGAAAATATTGGCAATAAAATTCATTAATTAAAACTACAAGGATCAAATCTGTCATTTTCAAATAAAAAAACTCGGAAATAAGAAATACAAGGACTGAAACTGTCAGTTTCCAAACTTGCAATTTCAGATAGTATAAATAAGATTTTTAATTCATTTCTTATTTTTCTTTATTCCGAATTTCAAATCGAGAAAGAAGAAAATCAAGATTTTTGATTCTGAGTTCATTAACAACGATTGTTACCTTCTTCTTTTCTCATATGTAAGTGATCTAATGCTAATCAGGTTTTGGAAAAGGAATTTTTGATGATCTTAGGATCGAATTCAAACTCGATAAAAATTAGTGTTTCCGAGTTTGGGGTTTTTAGAAATTGATTATAGGTTTAGGCTTGTTAATGCTTAGAATGATGATTGTGTGTAGTTAATTGCAAGGATTGATGTGTAATCTCCAAAAATTACAAACTCGACACGAAAGTCAAACTCGGTAGGATTCTGAGTTTCTTAAAACGAGTATAATATGGCTTTAAAATGATTTAACTGGACTTTTAGAGTTTAAAAAGACTAAGAATATTGTGTTTGATGAAAATACTTGACAACAAATTCATTTTTTATGAGTTTTTATTTGAAAAGTTCAAATTTAAAAAAGTCAAACTCGGAAGTCAAACCTGGAAAAGTCAAAATTCAGAAGTCAAAACTGAAAAAGTCAAATTTTAATTTCAGAAGTGTCGAATTTGTTGCTATATGCACAAATTTTTGGGGAAAGGCTTATTAGACTTAGTGTGTGTCAATGATAATTGTCTGAATGTGTTGACTAAAGCTTAAATGTCTGTAACAAAATCAGTTTCTCATGTGAAGTTGAATGTCAAACGTTTGTGAAAAAGTACCGCAAAAAGTTAAAAACAATTGATCAAGTTTTGATGAATTTTATACTTTGTGCCAAATATTTCTATTCTTAATTGTTTAACTGGTCTAAGTCATGTCCGGTTACGACTGTTTTTTGCATTGAACAGAATGAGGAGTGAGTGACTTAGTGACCATTCAGTTGTTGAATTGGATGTGTTTTTTTACATAAGTATATTATTCAAACAATTAAGATTTCAAAATAAATAGAGTCTGATAATTCATTTCTCAATTGTTTAAGTGGTCTAAGTTATGTCTGGTTTCAGCCGTTTTCTACAAATGAACAGAATGAGGAGTGAGTGACTTAGTGACCATTCAGTTGATGTATTGAGTTTGACTGATTCTATGTTATCAAAATACGACTGCTTTTGCACAAATGATCTTTGAAAGAAAAAGTTCTCAAATTCCTGTTTTGTGTCAAAAATGGTACTATTTCACAAAAAGTTTTAAGAATAATGAATGATCTCTCTTAAATTTCTCAAAAATTGAGTCTTATTCAAAATCAAAGAGTATCTTCATCATTCTTGAAAGAGTATCATTTCATAAAGAATTTCTGGTGAGGACATTCTAAACAGAAAGAGAGACAAAAACCATACGCGAAAAAGCAAATCTAAAGTGTGTTCAAAAAAGAAATGCCAAAATACAAAAAAGTGAAATCAAAAGAAAAACACAAATAAAGCATATGGCATGTGCTAGAAAAAGCAAGAATAAGCACATGAGATATAAACTGATCAAAAATATGTTCAAAAAGAATTTCCATAACATATAAAACAGACAGAGCAGAAAGAGACAAAAATAATATATAAAAATGTTTGTTATCTAACATATTATTTTCACTCATTCAGTCATCATCATGGCACAACCACAAAGACTTGTTGATGTTCATCAAGATGAATTGTGTCCACCAAACAAAAGATATGCTCTTATGGATGCCAACAAGAAGGTGGATCTTGATAATCCATTATGTCCAGATGAAAGCATAATCCTGGCAAATATCCTTCAAAATCACCTACTAAAATTCAGTATTGTTGCTTCTTTATCAATGCCATGGATATACTTGGGGAAGTTCTGGCATACTTTAAAAGAAGATAGATCAAAGTATAAGCTCAAGTTTATGCTAGAAAGAAAAGAGCTCACTATGACTCTTGATGATTTCAGGACAATCTTTCACTTGCCTTAAGCTACTAACAACAATCATGATTGTTTTGTCCCTTCTCCAAAGTTCTCAGAAATGGTTTCATTTTACATTAACAATCTTGGTTTCACTTTGTAATTAAGATCAACATCTAACTTTAAGACAACCAGTCTTCTACAACCGTGATAAACACTGTGCAAAGATATTTTCAATATGTCTAACAACACGCGTTACTGGTTATGATTAACCACCATTGCAGATCATGTAGATGTTGTACGGTTTTGTCAACAATATTCATGTTGATTACGCGGAGTTACTTTGGGAAGGATTTCACTACTCTTTAAAGAATCCAACAATAATGATTCCTTATACCAGATTCATAAAGCATATCGTGAGTCATTACATGACTACATTCCCTGAGATCTCGAGAAGAGCTCGTGATAGATATCACAATTTGGCGAATGATGTGATGATTAAAAGCATCTTTAATTCAGGGAATAGTAAGGATGTAGTTGGAATGAAGATTCCAGACTTGATGATAACCGACGAAATGAAGCTCACGGAGAATTATTGGTTATATGTTAAAGTGTTCGGAGTAGATGTTTCTACGACTCAGTCACAGCCGATTGAGTCTACCCACGGAACGCATAGGACAATTAGTGCCCATAGGACACCTAACCTTGAGATTGCTAAAGGAGAATCATGTGCTTCACGAAAGTATATTATAATAAGACTTTGTGTTCCTCAACAACGATCCACACGCCTTACTCCACCAACTCCAATTCCAACAACTGATGAGGCAGATGATCATGTTTTACAAGATACACTTCAAGTAAGTTTAGCAGAGCAGGGAAGTCGTGAAGAGCTTGAAGCTAAACAAAATATGGAGAAAGTTAAAGAGCACTTGATGGCTACAGAAACTGAGAAGTTAGTTGAAGGATCGGAGAATGTAGAAGAGAATGTTGAGGTTGCTAGTTCACCCCTTAGGAATGATGACAATCAAACTGATCCCGGCACTAGGTTGGAGCCCAGGAGTGATAAGGAAAGTCCGGAGGTGGAGAAAATTGCTGATATTTCACAACCTGTGAACGTTATTGAAGAGGAGGAAGAATCAGTATAAGATTATTATGAGTTAAAATGAAGGGAGAAAGGGAAGGAGATAGAGGAGTCTAGGAATACACCATCCCCTACAACAACTAGATCTCTTAGGACTCATTCTACTCTCATATCTTCGGATACTGAGAAACTCCAAGAATTGACAGAAACTGATACTATACCTTCATCTTCAACACCATCATCATCTTCATCCAAACTATCTGCTACCAGTCGCTTTTTATCATTACTCAAACCCAAGCCTGGACGCTTCAAAAGATACAAGAGTTTCTTTGATGAGCTAGAAGGATAATATGGTTATCTGTTTGGTCATCTAACAACAAGGTTTATGCCAAGAATAAAGTTTAAGGAACTTGTTCAACATCTCCAAGACATCATGATGGAGTCTTTTCCTAAGATGGTAGATGAGCATATCAAAAAAAATTCTCCAGAATTAAGTTCCACTACAAGTTGTAGAAGTGCTTATATTGGAATGGGAAAAGAGTCAAGCGGAGGTAGCCAAGATGATTGCTGATGTTATTCAGCATGAACACGAGAATTTTCAATCAGATATTTCTTCGCAAGTTAATGATGCTATCACTGACCACATTCCTTCATAGGTTGATTCATCGGTCAGGAGTTATATGTCAGGACATGTATTACATGTGCACCCCACTTAAGCTACACCAACTTCTGCATAAGAACAACAACACCAACTATATCTGACTATGAAAGACAACCCACAGCTACAACAAAATGATTTACCAATTTGGCTCGCTCTTAAGTATATATTTGAAAGACTTTATATGGCTACTATTCATTATAGACCTTCTGTCGTTCGCCCTAGAGATCAGGAAGATCCTTATGATGATGCTCATCTTGAGGGGGAGAATAGTGCAAAGAGGCAGAAGACATCTGAGCATGGAACGTTTGTATTTAGAGAATCGTTATCCAACCAAGATTATGAAAGTAAACCAGGTCTATCAACGTCATGTAATCAAGAACAATCTGACGACTTTGATTTTTGGACAAATTCTTATGCCATAGATGATGATGTGCTTCCTAATGAGAAAGTGTCATAAGAAATTGTGGATTAAATTTCACAAACTGTTGATGAAGCTAAGTTACGCAAAGTTGTTGATGAAATGTTAAGACAACAATGTACTACGGGAGATGAGCATCAATACCACATTGATCAGATGCAAAATTTCTTAAAAAGTGACATTATGTGAGAAAGCAGAAAAGAAATCATAATCCCACCATATCAATTAAAGCCCACTTCAGTCGTTTAAAGCTGCCAAAGAGACCTTAAAGCTCATGCACTACCTCTAGTTAATGAAGATCTCTTGTACCTAAAGAAAGGCAATTCAGGACCCGAGAAGATTGTATTATCTCTATATATTCCTGCAGTTATTTTTCCTGATGATGATATAGAAGAAAGAACTTCCAGATGGGTGAAGAATGTGTGAAGAAGTTTGATGTGAGGGTCGTAGAGACTTCAACACGAAGTTTTACAACTCCCTAGGCAGTGTACCTAATCGTTGTAGTGTAGTATAGGCAAGACTCGGGGATTGTTATCGTTCTTTAGGGGAATAGGTTGGGAAGGCTTGATCACGGTCTAACAGAATTCTAGGGGTTGAGAGAAGATTCTTTTTGTGTTTTTATATTTAATGAAAGCAGGTAAATATGATGGTTTGAGAGGTTGGTTTGATTAACTAATTATAATCTATGCTACTGGTGATAACTTTATGATAAACGAATGTATTTACCTAATCATGCACTACTCCTAAGATTGCTTCTCCTAGATCAGTTGCTTTGTCACACTTGTGATGATCTGTGTAAGTATTTCCTAGGTCATGAACGGATTACACGAACCCGCCGTCTATTTAATATTCCGTTA
>BQNB010128251.1:0-19310 GCA_026074375.1 Tanacetum coccineum | reverse complement strand
TTATCCAAATTCTCGGTGAAAGCAGCTTGGGAGGCCTTTAGAGCTCGTGGTACCATTACTACATGGCATCGCATTGTTTGGTTTCACAAAACATACCTCGTCATGCTTTTCTCCTTTGGCTTATTATGCATAACAGTCTTAAAACCCAGGACAAGCTACGGCAGTGGGACGTGGGTATTGGTTCTGATTTAAGCCAAGTTACATGCGTGTTTTGTAGCTTGCAACCTGATTCGCATGCACACTTATTTTTTGAGTGTCAATTTTCCGCTCAGGTATGGACATCTATTCGTCACCTTGCGGGTATGGATGCGGTTCCATCCAGGTTAGAGGATGTTGTTTCATTTTTGTAGCCTATTGCTCATCAACGCACGGTTATAAGCATTATTGGAAGACTCCTATTGGTGGCTACAACTTACTATATTTAGGACGAGCGTAATAAACGTGTTTTTAAGCAGGTAAAGAGATCTTGGGCAGATATTCGTGACATCATTATTACCACGGTTAGATTGAAGTTATTCACTCTTAAATTCAAGAACAAGGAAAGGGTGATTAAACTTCTTGCTGAATGGAAGATGCCTAAGAATTTTAGGCTCTATGGTGATTGAAGATTGCTATGGTTCCTCGTCTTATGTGTTTGTGCAGACATGTGGAGGGGCATGATGCTGTTTTGAAGATCTACAAATCTAATATTGATGTTCATTAATTTTATAGGATTTGTAATGGTAGTGACCATTAGAGGCATGTCTCTAATGTTGTTTAATTGGTAGTTCAAGCTTAGCTTGAGGTTAATGTGATACCTTAGCCACATTCCATTGTACTTAAACAATATTTTTTGTGAGTAATACAATTTACCAGGGTAACCCTTTACCCAAAAAAAGAAATTTGGCTTAGAAGATTCTAAACCAATGAAAACCCTATGTCCTCGGATACTAAACTCACAAAATACAAAGAGTGTGAGTCGGTAGATAGTACCAAGTATCGAGGCATGATAGGTAGTTTACTCTACCTAACGGCAAGTAGGCCCGATATCATGTTTAGTGTCTACCTTTGTGCACGCCTCCAAGAGGATCCCAAAACCTCTCATCTTGAAGCGGTTAAGCGTATCTTCCGATACATTAAAGTCGCTACGCACTTAGGATTATGGTATCCTGAGGGGACTGGCATAGAAGCCGTAGTATATGTCGACTCTGATCATGCGGGAGATTATGTGGACCGAAAGAGCACTAGTGGTATTTTTACGTTCGTAGGATGTTGTTTAACATCTTGGTTCTCGAAGAAACAAACCGCTCTTGCTATATCCACGACTGAAGCCGAATACGTAAGCATCAGAAAGACATGTCAACAAGCACTATGGATGAAACAAGCTCTTATCGACTACGACATTCAACTCGACGACGTCCTGATCATGTGCGACAATAAAGGTGCGATTGACCTTAGCAAAAACCCAATGCAACACTCGCGAACTAAACACATCGAAATTTGTCACCACTTTCTTCGTGATGATGTCCATAAAGGACGTATCTCTATTGAAAAAGTGTCGTACGTCGACAATATCGCCGACATTCTCACTAAACCCCTTAAACGTGAATCGTTTAACTATCTACGTCTTGGTTTAGGAATGATGGAACACATTTCATAAATCGTTCTTCTTTTCTAGTCTCAATTCTAGTCCGTGTTCCACTCCGTGTCGTGACAACTTAATTACTTCATCCGAAGTACTTTAAGTATTTTTAATTCGCGAAATGCAAATTAAAACATCACTCCTCCTATAAAATGTTTGTAAACATTTTTTGTCCAAAACACCTCCATTGGAGGCGACCCTCATATCAAGGGCGCCCTCCTGATTAAATCATGCGGCCCTCATATTGATATGAGACCACCACCAGTCGGGACAAAGGTCTGTATCCTTCATTTTGTTAAACCCAAAAACAAACACTCCCTTCTCCTAAAACCCGCAGCGGTGAAACACACACATAACCCACCAAAAATCAAAATCAAACTAATTAACTCTAATTGAAGATCAAATCAACATCAACAATCAATCCTAACATCATAAACATTATCAATTGTAAGTCAATTCATTCATTTTCTTTAAAATTTTGTGCTAGGGTTCTTGAGGAACACAAAATCAAAAATTAGGATTTCATTTTTTTTTGTTTGTGTGCAATTTAGGACTATAATACCACATTGTTTAAGAAAAGTGATTCTCGTAGTACATGGGATTGGTTAATTGAGTGTGTTTGTCAAAGTTTTTCATTCACACAAAAACCCTAGTTTTCTTTCAAATTACTCACGTTAGAAACACCATAAAATTGTTTTAATGCATTGTTAATACACTCGAAAAACGTTTTTGCATACATGCATAATGATCTCATGAGCATCATTCGAAATATTTAATCAATGAATATTTTTGACATGTTTGGATGAGCAAAATTGAATTAAGGAGTGTTTGGGTTAACTCATAGGTTTTGTTTTAGAGTCGAGTTAACCGTTACTCCACATTCGTTGTATATAGGCACACACTAGGCTTTAACTTTTTCTAACATTGCAAGTACATACTAATAAAATATGGTATTATTCGATTATTTTAGATGACAATGCCTCATATCACCGGATTAGATCACCAAAACACTCGTAACTACATCCCAATCATATCTAATGAATTTGATCAACCTCTTCAAAACACACTTAAACTTCTTGAAAGTGATATTTTCATGAGGGTCGGGTTGTAAGTCAAACCTTTGAAAATATGAACTATCTCAATTCCAAGTTTGAGTCTATCATGTTCAAGTATCTTTTGAAAATAAATGAGCAAATTGTTCCCTGTTTTGTTCTTGAGTTTATAGTCAACTTGAGTTTGACTATAATTCTGAAGGTCACTTTGCTGTTTATTTCATCATTCAAAATAAATTGTTTTCCTTCACTCTCAAAGAGTTCGGTCATATTTTGTGGATTCCTTTTAAAGGTCACTGCTCGTACTCTGACAAGTAGTCACTTGACTACTTGGAGATTAGCACTCCCACCAAAGGTCTTTATCAAAACCACTCCTCCTTCCCCCAAGTGTCATCCAAACCCTCATTCAAACTCCTCGACAAGGTCACATAACTCGTGTTCGTAATAAGAAAACCATTGATGTCGATGAAAACGAAATTTTAAATCGTGAAATTCAAAATCATATGAAGTATTGGGTCGAGATCATTCGTGAAAATGTATTATGTCTAGGAGATCATCGTGATCATGTTCCGGCATGTCTTTGTCATATGCTTTATTGCATTGAAACCTCCACAAAGTACAATCTAGCATTTTTCATTCTAAAACGAATGGAAAGCATTCAAAATTTACCTAAGGCCAATCTAACTTACGGAATGCTATTGACTAGATTGTTCACTCATATAGTGTCTAATTTTCCCGAGTTGTCGGATGATCGCTACATCTTGTGCGATCGTGTCATGCATCCTCTCGCTCCTCATTATGAGCAAAAGACGCGATCGGATCATGGCACGAAAAGATGTCATCAATCCAATCCTAGCTCATCTTCCAACGTTCTTGATCATTCATCATCATCTCATCATGTAGATGAAAATGTTGATGAAAATGATGAAGAATCTTCTCATTCTAATACTCCTTCACCATCTTAACTCATCAATTCTTTGTCAAATGTTGTTCCTAGAGTCTTTGAAAACCCACCTCATGAAAATCAAATAATGCACACTTACCAAACCAAAATCCTAAACCATCAAAGTCAACATCGAGATGAGCACCGAAAAGGGTTAAGGTCAATCTGGAGAGCTCTAAAGAACGCAATGAGGGGTAGCAAGAAGTGAAGAAACTTGAAGAATTATTAGATACTTATTATTACTACTTTCTTTTATATCACTAAGTACTTTATACTTTGATACTTGGTTCATGGATTTATTATTACTAGGATTTATGCTCGTAGGTTAAAATTTGCCATGGGTGATGTTTCAATTTTATCATCCATCACTATATTTGCATGATATCTGAATTATTAGACTATATGAAATTACCATGCATGTTTAAATATTGTATGCATACCTAATTGTTCATTAATTCTACTTTGCCTTTAGCTAGTTTTATTATATCTAGTTACCCAAGTTAGAATTAGTTGATTCTTGAGTGTTAGGAGTTGCTGCACCCTTTTGTCACAAACCATTCTTTTCTGCACTAAAGAGACAAAGTTGAGAAAACTGGGAAAAATTCGTTAACACCTAGAAAACGGCCCCAAAAAGAGGTGGCGGCCCCCTAATATATTTGGGACCGCCCAATCTTTTTGGGACTGCCGTCAGGAGGGAAAGAAATTTCCAGTCTTGTCTTTTTTTCTGCAACTTTGACCCTCCTACCTATAACTTCAAGTTTGCGTTTCTCTGATTAGACAAACCACTTCTTGCACCTTTTTCACTCAATGCCATGCTTTTCCATCTTTCCTCATCTCCTCCATTATTTAAACCACATCTCTTTTATTCTTCATCATCTTCTTCACCTCTCTTCTTCATCATCATCAATGTCATGCTCAAATCCTCCTCCAAACTTCTCAAGAAAACCTATGATTTCGGTAAGACAAGTTTAGAGAAGAACTACAGCAAAATCCCCACCACCATCTCAAAATGTCTCACCTTTACCTCCTCCAAGGGTTAACTTTCAATCTCCTTCACTACCTTCCAACAATCCACTTAGGGATCAAATGATAAATCAACTTCACAACATATCCTATATCCTTGAATCCAACACTCAAAACTCATCAAATGTCTACTCTCAAGCACCACCTTCACCTTTAATCCGCCCTGCTACTCATGCTTAAGTTGAGTTTTATTCAAGCTTTTGCCATTGTTGCATGTACACCTGGAATCAATTCCACTCTTTAAGAAATGAGCTCAACTTTATTTAATTTCTCCTCACTCGCCCCATTCCTCGAGCTCGCTCACCACCAAACCATGTCTCACCAACTTCTCCTTTCTCACCCTACAATAACTAAACCTCCCTGTATGTTTAATTTGTATTAATAATCGACAACCCATCTTTTGCTTATGGCATCTCCTAGACATCAAGAATCAATTAGTCTAGCCTTAGGTTTAAAAGTCTTTCTATGACATTCTTAGTTAATTTATCTTATAATATTCATACCGTTTAAGTATGAATTTGTCTCGTTATTTCTAGTATTGTAAGCAATCTATGCTTTATAGTATGAATTTGCTCTTTATGAATGAATTTATCTTACGGATGAATTGTATGCATTATTTCTTCTCCACATAGCCAAACATATATATATTTATCGTAATCTTGCTACTAGTTAGAAATATTTTCTTGCACTTGTATTTCTAACTTGGTTTTGTAGCAAACATTATAAGCTCGATCCCTTGGTGCCCCAAACGAGGGGGAGTCTTGGCATTGTCGATTTCTTTCTCTCTACAATTCGACGATAAACCTATTTGGATTCGACAAAAAGGGGGAGAAATTGATTAAAACTCATTAATAACTTTAAATTTTTTATTTTTATACAAAATGAGTTTAAATTTTATCATCATCAAAAAGAGGGAGATTGTTAACACAAATAATGTCTAAAAACGTTATTTTTTTCGACCTCTCTACATTTTGAAGATGACAAAATGTAAAAACGTTTATGATAAAAATAAACGTTTACATGTTATTAATCGTAAACTTCTATTTCTACGCAAATCACTTAAGGTATGTATAAACAAATCATTAAACATGATTAGTGATCATGAAAATATTTTTTTAACCATTACATTTCTACAAAAGTATTTTTACAAAAATAAAAATATACAAAATATAATGTTTTATTTAGATATAAAAATTCAAATATGGTTGTCCCCCCAAAACGGAAGCTTCTACACCAAATTAAGCTTCCTTACTAAAAGACAAAAATAGGAGTGTCAGTCTAGTGGCGGCCTCCTGATAGGCTGGGCGGCCCCCAAATATATCTGGGACCGCCAGGACCACCACCAGGAGATGTTGGGATTCCCTGTCTATAAATACTGCACTATTCTCAGCTGAAAAACACACCTCTTTACATGAATTTTTCAATTATCTTTCTCTCTCTAAAAACCTTATTTCTCTCACTAAATCTCTTGATCACTAACATTGTCTAATCTTGTTTTAAGTGATCCAATCTCATCTTCTTCATTCTTCCATCAAGTGCAAGAGAAGAACACTCGTATTCGCCAAAAAATGAAGTGTTATAGATTAGTGATTTCTCCTCTCTTTTTCTAAGATACAAATCTCTATTTTGATTATCTTGTGTGATTGTGTAAATCGGATAGTGTATAAATCCGATAGTGTAGATCTTGTGATTGGGTAGTGTTTGTGAAGTGGTAGATTGGTTCTAGCTAAGATTAGGACTCGACATTTAGCTTAGTGTCGGAAAATAACGTAAGCGACGTGTAAACGGTTTTCTTGACATAGTGAAATCTCGAGTCAGATACTCGGGGAGTGGAGTAGGGCGAAGAGGAGCTTCGTAGCCGAACCACTATAAATCTTGATGTCTTGGTTTGATCGTTCCTTAAATGATCTCTTTATATTGTTTGTGTTTCTCATTTATTGTTTGTATCGTTATTACTAGTAGATAGTTATCTTGAATGGTTCATATTGTTGATTGAATGAACATATACTCGAATCTAACAATTTTAGAAGTAAAATTTTAAAACGCCAATTAATCGGTAAACTATTCAACCCCTCCCCCCTTCTAGTTTCTACACTTGGCTTCTGATACTAATTATGGAAACTAGAAGAAGGGGTTGAATAATTTTACCATTTTACAGTTAAAACTTAGATTGTCGGCTTATGTGAAGTCAAGAGATATACACAAGTGTATATGATAGCGATGTAATAATTAAATATGTAAATGCGGAATATAAATCAGTAAAGATAAGAAAGATCAAACCGATGACACAATGATTTATAGTGGTTTAGCTACGAAACTCCTCTTTGCCCTTCTCCACTTCTCAAGTACCCAACTTGAGAGTTTTCTTCACTATGTCAACGAGCTCCCTTTAAGCGGAGAAAACCGTACACGTCGCTTACACTTTTTCTGGTACTAAGCTAAATACTGAGTTTTACTTTGAGATAGAACCAATCTAACACACTACGTATTTTAAGGCCTAAAATACTAACCTATCATACACATATGATACGCACAACACAAGAGATTAAAGATAGATAAATATCACAAATGTGATGACTCGACTAAACTAATAACACTTGAAGCTTCATGTCTTCTTTTGTGTTCTTCACTAAAGAGTGGAATAATTGGATCACTTGTAATAGCTTATAGAATAAGTATATTGATCTAAGAATGTAAAATATAAATATAGAAGAGAGAAAAATATTGGAAAGGGTTGTCTAAAATGAAGACATGAGGTTGGTATTTATAGCCAACATTTGAAATTCAAATCTGGTCCAGCTGTCAGGATGCACGGATCCACGGATCCACCATACCCTGGATTCGTCTTTGGTTTAGGTGGTTCCGTAGGGTGCAGTTGGCCCAGATTTTGTATTTTAGTGATTAACCCCAAATTTTAACAAAATATTCTTTTGTACTTTAAAATTATATTAATTAGATTCTTTTAGAAGAAAATATTTTTTAACATGAATAAGAAAATATTTTCTAGATTTTGGAAGATTTGAAAAGATTGTTTCTACTTATGGTTAATCTTATTTTGTCTTACATGATTAATATAACAAGCTTAATTAATCATGTGTGTTCTAGAAAAAAAATGATTAGAAAAGGTTTATGCAAATGATTAAGTTTGAATGCAAGAAAATATATTTTTCTTTGATCATTAACTACACTTTATAATGCCATATTCATACCTTATGTGATTTGTCGTCGTCAAGTAAACTTACGACTAAATAACTTGTTTATGTAAACTTTTACATAGTATGACATTATATTTGTTATTATCAAAACTCGAAGATCATTAAATATAAATATCGTTTTACGCGAATATTTGTATTAAGAATATAACCATAAGAAACTGCTAACAAAAACTAAAATGAAGGATTCCATAACATTTGTGCAATTGCATCAAAATGGTAACCTCATAGTTGCCACATGCATATAAATAAGATGTGTGTAAATAGAAAGATTCATATTAGGCTTGAAAATAAACAGATTTATGTAAGCTGCAAAATAATTAAATAAAGTACCCAAATAATGATAAATAAAAATTCTTTATTTAAAGCCATTAGAAAAACATATGAAACTCTTATTTGCATTATTTTTTTAAGCCATTGGATAAATAATGTTCAAAAGTTAACTTTATGGAAACTCTGATCAGCGTTATTTTTAAGCCATTAGAAGCATCTTTAAGACCCTTCAATGCGAGTAGAGTGTTTAGTGCTACTGCATTTGATAATTCATCAGGCATGTTCCGCTTGATAAGGTCTGTGTATGCTGAGACAGATTCTAGTTTGCTTCCTAACAGCTAAAGTAAAACCATCGAGTCAGTTTAATATTGAAGACAACATAATGTTATAAAACTTTAAATGTTGCTTGTTACTTGTTGTACATAGGCCAACTGCACAGCTATGGGTTCTAGCTCAATCTGTATCACAACATCAGGTAAACTTTCATCCACCAACATCTCCTGTTTGATTCTGTCAAGAAATATATTCGAATCGTATGAGGATACCTAGCACTTTATGCATGTATAGTGATGAAGGCGCATTAAAAAAATAGAAAATAACTATAGCTTGGAAAGAATCACCAGTCGTATGTCACAAATAAAAGCATAGCCGTTCATGGTGACATACAAAGCTCAATGCTAAGCTACCCATATGGACGTAATTAGATTTCACATCTACACTGGTATCATATGGTGAATACATTTTAAAGAAAACAACACTCATGGTATATGCGAAAAGCGAACCCCCATAAACTTTAGCTACAATAGGGTCAAGCACTATATAAGTTATGTTCATATGATGTATGTCGTGATAACATTCAAGTAAAACTATTGGATTTCAAGGCCTCACATTCAAATCAAAGAGACAAAGCATTTATCAAACAATCGATAAATCCAATTGTTTGATAAATGCTTGACCTTGATCTAAATTTAAAGCATTTATCAAATAATTCAAAGCCTTTGTTAAAAAATTCATTTATCAACAATCGATATAATTTGTTTTCATCACCTTGATCTAAATTCGAAGCATTTATCAAACAATTAGATTTCAAGTCCTGACCTTCGTATCAAAGAGACAATAGGGTCAAGCCTTTTTTTCTTGCTCATCGTTTATACTTCCTCAAACCCTATTCATCACCTTCATATATAATTTGTTGAAAATTAGTTTGACATGTCCAATGCAACAGATAAAAGAGCAGAATCACTAGAGCACAGAAGTAGAAAAATAGCATCACTCATGATACAAAATCACAACCTGTAACAAAAGAATAAAATCACCCATGAGACAGGCTGTGTTTTATTTCAGACGAGTTAATTAGTTTTGTTAGGTAAATTCAAATTCAACCCAGTTTTTAGCTCAAATCAGATGCTTAATTTACTTATTCATTTTAGATTTTATAGTTTTTAACTAAAAATATCAAATAGAAAAAACTCGGTTCGCAATGGCTCACCAAAGGTAGAAGATGAATAAGTTATGGGCTCAATCATATTTCTACATATCTAGAACAAAACGCAAAAATTAGAAGCATATTTCATCCATCAAATTACTATTCTGAGTGATGTTACCATAAGCTGTTGTCATGGCTCCCACATATAAAGGTCATCCATTGGAAACCGATGAGGTGTAAGTGGCAGCATAATTTGTTCACGGACGAAATGCAGCTGGACCTGCATATGAAAACATCTGGTAACATAAATCTGATATTTCTTTTAATAACCAAACATTCTAAGCTGCTTATGTGCTTAAAAATAAGCAGTTTAGGCGATAGATAGAAAATATAAGCAACCCCCTGTGTTTCATCAGCTCAGTCAAGTCATTTTTCATACATATAAGATAAAATTCTTTTTAATAATATTTCGAAACAATCACATGAATTTAAAACAATAATTGTGGCATAGCTTAGCAAATTCTTTTACAATTTTCACTTAAGACATTTCATCAAACATTTTGTGTACAACCAATTTCTTCTAGAAAAAAGGGCCTACTTACATAATGCTTCAAACTTTTCAATATCATTTATCAAGAATCATATGTATGTGTAATTTCACACATACCCATTTTCAAAGACACCATTTCCTCACAAAATTATGTAAATTATTCTAACATACACACTTGCTTGCCCTAAAAAATTCTGCAGATATTAACACACTAACCACTTGTGTAATTGCCCTAACTACTTAAACCCATAACTTATATCTAAAATCAAGCCGTATAAGAAACCCCCAAATATTAAAGCTACAATAAAATTGCGATGCAGTTCTGCCTTCACCATATGTCGTGTTTCATAGTTTTGTAGTTTACTTTTATATTTATCTTATATCTCACATCGCCCTAGAAGGCTAACATGTAAGCACTCCTTCTCCTATAAAAGGATGTGCAAGGGTATGATGTAGAAGATAGTTAATGTTTTGATATTGATAATAAAACTTTGATTTAATCAATCTATTCTTGGCGGTTTTTGCTAAGAATCTCCTAATAATTGGTATTCGTTTGAATCAATGATTGTTGGAAGGATCAATCCTGGAATTCGTGTGAATCAACATGGTCGATTTGTGTTATTTTGTTTTTTTAATCAACAAAATCAATCCTACATCAATTGGTATCAAGAGCCGAAGTTCCTGATTAAGATGCCTCAAAGGAGAAACAAGAATATTAATGATGTCTATGAACAAGAACAAGAATTTGAACAGTGTATTATGGCAAAAATGAAGGAGAAATTAGATCAGTTTGTTGATTAATTGGCTGATCGAATGAGTGACATGATGAATCCAAGAAGACATGGGGATCGTAATGGCCGAAACAGTGAAGGCGAAGAGTCAGAAAATCTATTCTTTGAGGGTGACGGTTCATCTTCTGATGAACAACCGGATCGGCCAAGGACTTTGTTTGCTGAACTTATTATCTGGGATATAGGGGATGAGGAAGAGGAGTATCCTTTTGTTGACAATTATCAAAATTTTCAAGAGGAAGAAAATAATGTGTCATTTCCGGGTGTTGTGTTGGGTGTAGAAGAAGAATCGATGCCAGTTTATGATACCTATATTGAAGATGTCATTGAGAAGGAAGAAAGATTTGTCGGGAAAGGAGGATTTGGTGGGGAAGAAGATAGGATCAAAGACGTTGTAGTTGTGGTTGATGATCTTTGTTCTTCAATGATCCAAACTACTTTAAGTGTTGATTTTGAGTAAGACATCAATACAAAATCATATGAGTTGATGTCGTTTGAAAAAAGTATTATTATCAAGGTTAGCCAAAGTTCGACCAAATTTTTGATTCATAAAAAATATCAAGAATGGTATTTGAAAGCAGCACCCATGGTCGATAAGTTAGGTTTTAAGACGATCAAGGTTCGAGGTCGAGTCATTATAAAGAAAGGGAATTTGATGCAGGGGATACAAATTTAGATGCTACGAGTACAAGGGACGAGTGAGGCAAACTTGAGGACAAGTTTTGTTCAAGTGGGGGAGAATGATGCAGTTTTGCCTTCACCATATGTCGTGTTTTGTAGTTTCGTAGTTTCGTAGTTTACATTTATATTTATCTTATATCCAACATCGCCCTAGAAGGCTAACATGTAAGCACTCCTTCTCTTATAAAAGGATGTGCAAGGGTATGATGTAGAAGATAGTTAATGTTTTGATATTGTTAATAAAGCTTTGCTTTAATCAATCTATTCTTGGATGTTTTTGCTAAGAATCTCCTAATAATCGGTATTCGTTTGAATTAATGATTGTTGGAAGGATCTATCCTGGAATTCGTGTTAATCAACATGGTCGATTTGTGTTATTTTGTTTTTTTAATCAACAGAATCAATCCTACATCAGTTGGTATCAAGAGCCGAAGTTCCTTATTAAGATGCCTTAAAGGAGAAACAAGAATATTAATGATGTCTATGAACAAGAGCAAGAATTTGAACTGTGTATTATGGAAAAAATGAAGGAGCAATTAGATCAGTTTGTTGATTAATTGGCTGATCGAATGAGTGACATGATGAATCCAAGAAGACATGGGGATCGTAATGGCCGAAAAAGTGAAGGCGAAGAGTCAGAAAATATGTTCTTTGAGGGTGACGGTTCATCTTCTGATGAACAACCGGATCGGCCAAGGACTTTGTTTGCTGAACCTATTATCTGGGATATAGGGGATGAGGAAGAGGAGTATCCTTTTGTTAACAATTATTAAAATTTTCAATAGGAAGAAAATAATGTGTCATTTTTGGGTGTTGTGTTGGGTGTAGAAGAAGAATCGATGCCAGTTTATGATACCTATATTGAAGATGTCATTGAGAAGGAAGAAAGATTTGCCAGGAAAGGAGGATTTGGTGGGGAAGAAGATAGGATCAAAGACGTTGTAGTTGTGGTTGATGATCTTTGTTCTTCAATGATCCAAACTACTTTAAGTGTTGATTTTGAGTAAGACATCAATACAAAATCACATGAGTTTATGTCGTTTGAAAAAAGTATTATTATCATGGTTAGCCAAAGTTCGTTCAAATTTCTTATTCATAAAAAATATCAAGAATGGTATTTGAAAGTAGCACCTATGGTCGATAAGTTTAGTTTTAAGACGATCAAGGTTCGAGGTCGAGTCATTATAAAGAAAGGGAATTTAATGCAGGGGACACACATTTGGATGCTACGAGTACAAGGGACGAGTGAGGCAAACTTGAGGACAAGTTTTGTTCAAGTGGGGGAGAATGATGCAGTTTTGCCTTCACTATATGTCGTGTTTCGTAGTTTCATAGTGTACGTTTATATTTATCTTATATCCCACATCGCCCTAGAAGGCTAACATGTAAGCACTCCTTCTCTTATAAAAGGATGTGCAAGGGTATGATGTAGAAGATAGTTAATGTTTTGATACTGATAATAAAGCTTTGCTTTAATCAATCTATTCTTGGCGGTTTTTGCTAAGAATCTCCGGTATTCGTTTGAATCAATGATTGTTGGAAGGATCAATCCTGGAATTCGTGTGAATCAACATGGTCGATTTGTGTTATTTTGTTTTTTTTAATCAACAAAATCAATCCTACATCAGTTGGTATTAAGAGCCGAAGTTCCTGCTTAAGATGCCTCAAAGGAGAAACAAGAATATTAATGATGTCTATGAACAAGAACAATAATTTGAACAGTGTATTATGGCAAAAATGAAGGAGCAATTACATCAGTTTGTTGATTAATTGGCTGATCGAATGAGTGACATGATGAATCCAAGAAGACATGGGGATCGTAATGGCCGAAAAAGTAAAGGCGAAGAGTCAGAAAATCTGTTCTTTGAGGGTGACGGTTCATCTTCTGATGAACAACCGGATCGGCCAAGGACTTTGTTTGCTGAACCTATTATCTAGGATATAGGGGATGAGGAAGAGGAGTATCCTTTTGTTGACAATTATCAAAATTTTCAAGAGGAAGAAAATAATGTGTCATTTTCGGGTGTTGTGTCGGGTGTAGAAGAAGAATCGATGCCAGTTTATGATACCTATATTGAAGATGTCATTGAGAAGGAAGAAAGATTTGTCGGGAAAGGAGGATTTGGTGGGGAAGAAGATAGGATCCAAGACGTTGTAGTTGTGGTTGATGATCTTCATTCTTCAATGATCCAAACTACTTTAAGTGTTGATTTTGAGTAAGACATCAATACAAAATCACATGAGTTGATGTCGTTTGAAAAAAGTATTATTATCAAGGTTAGCCAAAGTTCGTTCAAATTTCTGATTCGTAAAAAATATCAAGAATGGTATTTGAAAGCAGCACCCATGGTCGATAAGTTCGGTTTTAAGACGATCAAGGTTCGAGGTCGAGTCATTATAAAGAAAGGGAATTTGATGCAGGGGATACAAATTTAGATGCTACGAGTACAAGGGACGAGTGAGGCAAACTTGAGGACAAGTTTTGTTCAAGTGGGGGAGAATGATGCAGTTTTGCCTTCACCATATGTCATGTTTCGTAGTTTCGTAGTTTACGTTTATATTTATCTTATATCCTACATCGCCCTAGAAGGCTAACATGTAAGCACCCCTTTTCTTATAAAAGGATGTGCAAGGGTACGATGTAGAAGATAGTTAATGTTTTGATACTGATAATAAAGCTTTGCTTTAATCAATCTATTCTTGGCGGTTTTTGCTAAGAATCTCCTAATAATCGGTATTCGTTTGAATCAATGATTGTTGGAAGGATCAATCTTGGTATTCGCGTGAATCAACAAGATTGATTTGTATTATCTAGTTTTTTAGCCTACATCAAATTGTTAGGGAAAATGATTTTCGATATTAGGTTTAACATCATACCCGGGATTGCAAAATTCATTTGGATCTTGATTTTGCTGCTGCAAATCAGTCTTTGCCGCTAATTTTTGGTTTCGGCTTATGGGTTTGATGAATCACAATTGTGTGTTATTGTGTCTGTGGAGAGGTTTTGTGTGTGAGAGGGATGATGAAGATGGGTTGATTAAACACGTGTATGAGAAGGACAGTGGAGAGTTATAGTGGGTTTTACTGTAGATTTCATTGTTCACTCTCTCAGATATTACTGTAGCATTAATATTTTAATCAAAATATGCAAATGTGCCCGCTGATTGTTATATTATATATATACTCAAAAGAAAAGTTAAACGACGTCGTATTTGGAAGCTTCCTAACAGTGTTCGGGCCATAGCTTTTTTTTGGGCTCTCATTTTTTAGGCCGGCCCATTTAGGTTGTTTTTCTTTTCCTCCCTTTTTACTTAGTCAAGATTTATAGCACGAGTGTATAATAACAGAGAACAAACAAGTAGGCAATATAAAAAAAACAAACGTCGAATACAAGTCAGCCCCGTTATAACGCACGGGCACATTCCTACGCAATATTCACTAAAAATCAATTCGAAAAAAAATTATGGCCCGCCTTGGGCCGGCCCATTTAGTTTTTTCCCCTTTTTACTTAGTCAACGTTTATGGCGCGAGTATAATAACGTGGGCACACGCGGAAATATCTTGGCATTGCGAACAAAACGAGCCCACTATTGTCATGCTTGTCATGCTTTTCACATACGTACTATTTTATAAAAAATGTTGAATTAAAAAAAAACCTTAAAATACCTACGATAACACAAAAAAAAGGAAAAAAAACCATATAGCCAAAAAAACAAGCCTTTAAAGATGAGGCCCAACACATAAGGCCATAAAAAATCAAACTATTAAACAAGAGACCGAAAAAAAATTCGCACAAGAAAAAAAAATTAACGCTACAAAGACCAAAAATATAAACCCGCACAAAAAACATAAATAATAATAATTAATGCAGCGAAACAACGCGCGAAAAATTAACGCCCCGCAGCAACGCGCGAGTAATGTTGCTTGTTTATAGAGGTGGCAAATGGGTCGGTTCGGGTCGGTTTGGGTCATGGGTCAAATGGGTTTTGGGTCGAACGGGTCATGGGTCATGCTTTAAGAATGGGTCAAATAGGTCATGGGTCGAATGGGTCGGGTCGGGTCGGGTCGACCTGTTACATTTCCATATAAATATAACAATAAAAAACTATGATCCATTTTTGGTTGTTTTAACTGAACACAATCAGATTTTGAGAATTTAAACAACACATTCTCAAATATAGAAACAGATATATCTTTCATGCATACAACTAAGTACTCGAACTCGAACCAGAAAGGAGCATTTTAAAGCAGGCACTTCTCAAATATTGAAACAGATATATGTCGTATCATGTTAGTTGTTCCCGACCTTGTAGTATATGTTGCCCCACATGAATTACAACTTGCCCTTGCAACACCATCAGGACCTATAGGTATTCTAGTAAAATATATCCACACACTGGAACGTGTCTTACCCGTTGTTGATGAACTAGCACCTTCTTTATTCGCTTCACTCGTATTTTGTTCTTGAGAGCTTCCCGACATATTGACCAACTAGTGAGCTATTTCATAAACACCACAAAACAAAACTTCAGTGACTTTATTAAGTATCTACAAATAGAAACTTACAGCTTTTTTATATAAAGATCAATGACATAAAATCAAAAATAGCTCAATAAAAGCTATATTCTGATTTTTTTACAAAAAGTGAACAATTTTTGTTGTTAAAAAGGACCATCGAATCAGATCATCAAACATACTGTAACTTTTTAAAAAAAAACTCAATAAAATCATATTCAATGATTCATTTACTTTAATCAATTCATATTTTATAAGAACATAATGGATAAAAAACAATAAAATTACTTACCTATATGATAATTCAAAGTTGATTTTCAATTATTACCCATCCGACCCATTCATATGGTAAATCTTCGCTTATTCAGTTCTTGAGTCGTTTGAATTGATTTAGAGATGGTGAATTAGGGATGTAGACTTGAAGAGTTTATCAGTTTACCTAGGTCGACATTGTAACATCCCCATTTTGATAAATATAACAGCGAAAGCTAATCTGGGGTATTACTTCATGAATCACAGACACAATCATAAAAACGACTCAAAAGAGACGTTTTTAAAAGATAAGTTATCATTCATTTAAAATCAGAGTTTTACAAAGGCAGGTCCTAAAATCTAGATACATAAAATATGAATGATAACAAGTTTTAGCCATCTTTAAGTCCATGCCACTCCATGCCATAAGTTGCTCAATTACCTGGGATAAACATGCATAAAAAGGGTCAACACAAAAGTTGAGTGAAATTCATAGGTTTGAAATGTAATAGTTGAATACAACATAATGGAAATATTTGCATTGCAGAGAAAATTATCATGGAGAACATTATTATTGCATCTAAGCTCATCACACCAATACGTTAACAGGGAAAATCACCGTAGTGACATTGGTTGAGGAACTATGTCCGCATGGAAAAGGTAACTTGCCAAGGTTACCCATTGGATCAAATATAGTGCGTTTGGCTACCCTATGAATGGGTATACAAACGGGAGCCGTCACCCCCAATAGATCTATTCATAACATTCGCGCTCACTCGTAAGCAATTAATGGTTCATGATATGGAAATAATGGCACTGGAAGCTACTTAGGCAATAATATATCTGGATAGCATACATTTAGAAAACACTTGTATTCATGGTTTAAGCATGTATCCCCCTCACGGGTTTATAAAATATAAGAGATTTAAAAGTGAGGCTATGAACTCACCTTATCAGGGAAATCTGATTGATGGCAAAAGTATATCAAATGAAATGCGTCTGTATGGTAACACGATGTTATCTACTTGAACGTGGAAATTTAGTATATCAATTGAAAGAAAGCAGCTTTGTCACGTAACCTGGGATAATATGTCGAGTCATAGTTTGATGATTAAATCTTCATAATGTTTTATCATGTTTGATTTATTAATTTATAGATATAGTATATCACTGTTCGGGCAATCGTAATCCAGAGGCCATGCAGTATTGTTTGAGGAGTCAGGGCACTTTAAATCGTAAACCCAGCAAAATCGTCAGAAAAAATACCCAAATGGAACCCCTCACATGAATTTCCCTAGTATCGTGATACGATATGATTTTAATGTTTCTTCAAAAGTTAGTTTATGATAAATTACGTTTAATATAAAACGTATTTAATTTAAAATGCGTCGATCGTTAATTAATACGATTAATGTGTCGGGTTTCAATAAAAACAAGTTTAATAACTTTTATTTATATTTTTATAATTTATATAAAATTATATTATTTTATATTTTTAAGAATATTAAATTTATAATATAAACCCATGATTTATAAATATTTACAAAACTAGTCCTTTTAGTATTTATCAAATAATCCCTTGACTTTATAACTTGGCAAAACTTACCCTTGAAGTTATAACTTTATCAAAATGACATTTTAAGCCCTTGTACTTGATAATTTCAAAAAGTTACAATATATACCCCTATGCTTGGAAAATATTTACAAAATAAATCCAAAACGCCATGCAAGCTTATTTAAGACTCTAAATAATATTTGCAGGTTATAGCTTATTAATATAAGCTAAAATAAGATGTTTTAACGTAACGAAAGTTTATAATAAGGATTCGTTAAGCTAGAAATCAAAACGGGTCGAATTAGGGTTTTAAAACGAAAACGCGTAGGTTTTTAATTCAAATTCTTTCAAGACTTTATAAAAAGTTTATAATAACATTAGTTAAGCTTATTAGGATAGATTATAACAACATTTTACCATTTTAGCTTATAGATTTAAGAAAAACATGAAATTAGGGTTTCGTGGTCACGGCTTGGATCAAAACTCAAGAACGAGTGATTTTTAAGTTAAAAGCTTGTAACAAGAGTATATTTATGATCATATGAATATTATAAGAGTTGTAGAACAGATCATGAGCTTAAAGAACCTGGGTTTCAAGTTTAATGATTGAAAATGGGTCGTTTCCACTCGTACGCTTAGAATCAAGACCTTGGGGCTTCAAGACTTAGTTTCTTCACTTGTATTCTGCTCTTGAGACCTCTTAGGACTTCTTAGATCAGTTCTTGGATGCCATTGTTGAAATACAGAAAGAAATGAGATTGTGTGAGTTTGAATGAAATGGGATGTGGGTATTTATAGGGTGTGATCGCTTCCAGACTACACCTTAAAATATAAATAATATATAATAAAATATAGAATATATATAGTAAGAATAGTCTAGAAACAGAATCAATGAAACCGAGAGCAGTATAGAATTTTCCCGGGTCGTTTATCCCCAACGAGGCTGGATTGGAGAATCGATACAGTCGAAGATTTGAGTTTGAAGGAGAGAATTGAATTGAGAGTGTGGAAAGCTAAATTAAACAATAATAAGCTAAAACGTTTAAGAAAATCCTAAAAATTATGAAATTAAGCTAGAAAACGAGAGCACGGGCCCCGAATAAAGGGGGAAAACCTAAAAACTTCAAAATTAACCCTACGAAGAAATCTTCACTTCTAAACTACTCTAGGGAACAAATAACGAAGAATGAAAAAGACTAGACCGAAAACGGAGTTCGTTTGACCCAAAAACGAGTCAAGACAAATTCCGTACCCGGACCCGTTCTTTAAAAATTGAAAAGTTACAAAAATGACCCTACGAAGTTACCACCCGCAGCGGAGTTCAATGAATCTTGATCCAAAAAGTTACCACCCGCAGCGGAGTTCAATGAATCTTGATCATTGGAATTTAGGGCATTATAGAATGTATCGAGTTGA
>BQNB010128250.1:0-19310 GCA_026074375.1 Tanacetum coccineum | reverse complement strand
TAGCCGAGGATGTTGTAGTTAGAGTTGATGGTTTCACTTTTCTTGCGGATTTTGTGGTGGTTAATTTTGAACCCGACCCGAGAGTGCCTATTATTTTAGGAAGACCCTTCCTTCGCACCGCAAAAGCTCTTATTGATTTGTACGAAGAAACTTTGGCTCTAAGAGTAGGAAAGGAAGAACTTGTTTACTATGCCGATAAATTTGAGAAAAACAAGGATACAAATTTTGTTCACGCCATTTCCGTAATCGATTTTTCAAAAGCCGATCCGTTTAGTGGTAGTACCACTATTCCATCCGATGCACCTTTTCCTTGCTCTTCTCCGATGAAGACTAGTGATAATCTTGAGAAGTTCGCCGATGAACTCACTCTTCCTAACTCATTACCACCGGGTGATGACGTTTCAATCCATAAGAAGGATATTCATGAAAAAAATTTCAAGTTTACTCAAATCCTCTTTTCGAATTCGATGATAACTTCAAATCTAGCAACGTTAATCCTCTCTTTGAAGAGAACGATAAGGATGTCGAGATTAAGTCTTCTTCTTCCTTCACACTTACTTCACCGGAAGAAAGTGAATTTGAAGTTTATCTTGAAAAAGATTCGATTCCACCGGGAATTGATCTTACCCTCCCTCCCACCCTTGAAGTTTCAAGTAGCAATCCTACTTCCCCTACTCTCACCGGAGAGAAGGTTTGTTCATGGAAGATGTCAATGTTTTTCTCGTTGGTCCGATTTGTATGGAAAATGATGAAACGAAATTCGATTAGGAAAAAGATAATTTGTCTCTTGGCAACTTACTTACATCAAAAACCAAAACCTCTTTCTCGTCCTCAAGAAGTTGAAGAAATCAAGGAAAAAGAAGACGAAGTTTCAAGTGATATTCTAATCAATACCATTGTCATGCCAATAAAAATCACTTTTGATAATCCGATTGATTTTAATCATTTCTCCAAACCAAAGGATTTTAAAAAGGACTTAACCATTTCATTTGACTCTACCAAAACAAGTATTTTTCCACCTCCTTTGTTAGATTCCGACTCGCCTTTCACTGCGGAGTTGTCGGCTAGTATTACCTTGAATTCTCTCGGAAACGAGGACAAAGTTTTTTCATTCAATCCTGGTATAACTAGTTTATCATGCCATTCATGATAAAAAATCTTGAACATTGGAGGAGAAGTTAAAAGAGAACATTTTCCTCCGGGACTCTTTTAGTTTTCAAAAACCGATCCTTTCTTCTTCCTCCGCCAGAACCCAACCAATAATGTTTGAGAATTCTGAGCTAATTTCTACCAAAACAAGAAGATGTTTCCTCTAAATGTTGAAGATGTCAATTCCTTTACATTTATCATTTGGACTTTTCTTCCACATTTCACTTACACCAAGGAATCACCTTTGATTTTCTCCTTTCGAAGTGAGAATTTTGTGTTTGACCCCGGCATCATCACGTTTCATTATACGGTGGCATTTTCAATGAAAGTTTTCTATTTGCTCTCCCTAAGGCCAACTAGATTCAGGGATCAAGTTGAGCTTGCGACTCGGTGAACAAAAACAAGCCGCTTCGTGGGAGTTCACCCCATGCTTGTCTTTTCTATCTTCTTTCTATGTTCTATTATCAAACGTGTTGTGTTGAGAGAGGCTTGTTCTCTTTCCGATTTCTCGATGTTTGTTGCTTGTTTATTGTGATTTTTGTAGGATCAACCCAACAAATTCTTTGAAGTCTCTCGTGTCTGGTTGATTTGTCCCGTTCAACTCGAGCTTCTCATCCTTTGTGTGAAATTAGTTTGGGGAGATCCATATCCTTTCATCATAATCGATTAACGTTTATCTTTGCATACTTCATAAACGGCTTAGATTTTTGTAGAGACCCGACTTTAAACATTGAGGACAATGTTTCGTTTTAGTTTGGGGAAGGGAATCTATCGATTTGATGTTGCTTATTGTTTTGTTCTCACGTACCCGTTTTCCTACAAAAATAGCAAAAAAAAATTTTAGTCAGTAAAAAAAAAATGTGTTAAGACAAAAATGTAGGTTTTCCGTTGGTAAGAATAAGAAGTCATTTTTGACCCGATCGAACGTGTAGAGTTCTAGCTTTCTCCCTTAACAATTAATGATGATAGTTTGTGCTAGTCTCATGTAGACTTTAAACATGCTAGACTTGAATCATTAGTAAATGAGAACTTGTGCTAATCTCAAGTAGATTTTAAATATGCCGAGTTGGATTTTATATAGGCTAAGTATTTGCAAAATTTCTTTTTGTGAAGAATAAGAGATGATAGTGTTGGTTGCGAATTAGGATGCTAAACAAAGTTTATTTGGAAGACTAAAGGTGTTAAGAATAACTTTTATATTCTTCCCCGAGCTCTTAAATCCGATAATTATACAGTTCTCCTTAATTTTACAAATTAGAGTTTTACTCTTAAAAGTCTAATCAACATATTCAGAAAAAAGCTTTATCAATATCATTGGTAAATAAGAATTTTAGTTCAAGTTTATACTTTGGTTTTCTAAAAACGAAATTTTTACTATTTGCAAAAATATGGTGTTATGAAAAAAAAAATGAAAAATGTAGTTGGTGAATAAAAAGGATGCAAGTTATAAATCCTTAAGTGTTAATAATCAATATACAAACTCCATCGCAATAAAGTACATGGGCATTGTCGGTTCGCTCCCGATGTGACATCGAAAGAAAGGATGGAGTATGTATATTTAGGGTTGGTATCATAATAAGTACGCGAGCTCTTGTCGGAGGCGAGGCCGATGTGTCGTTGAAAGAAAAGTGATACTGATTCCTAGCCTAATAGTGTGAATAAGAAATAATAATGTTGCAAAGTTAGAAAATAAATAGTAAAAGTTTCATTTTCTAAAACCAAGGTATTCTTTTGAGCTAAGGTTTGCAAAAGTCTACAAGGCTTTTTCATCAAAAGAATCTTTGCTTTCGGTAGTATTCTCCGGATGGGGTTTCAAAAGCTAGCATTTACCCATGACGGTGGATCAGCTAGAGAAGAAAGTCTTTCCGGGACCAAGTGAACCAAGCGATGTCTGGCTAAGAGGTTTTGTTTGCTTTGAGATGATCTTGCTAATGATTAACATATTTGCCTAAATAGCCATGGTGTAAAAACCTGGTCGGATTTTCAACTATCTAATATGTGATTTAATGGTTTTAAATTAATTTTGAAACACACACACTTAATATATATTTAATGTTGGAAGAGGAATTCACCATTTGTAATTAATTAAGTAGTAATTAGCATCTTAGTTCTAATTAGCAGTGATCTTATTTTTATAAGCTTACATGGGAAAAATGAAAAAATGGGGATGATGAAGTTATATCTTTTAGACACTTAATTGTGCTTTTTGTTCTATGATCCTAAAAGTTACCAATGAGGTAATGAAAACAATACATTATGTCAACACAAATAAGTTGTAGTTAGGTAGTTAATTATCAAGAAAAATCATAAAAAGAGAAAAAATCTTAGAAAATGGGAAGTCGGGTGTTTTATAACTTGTGATCTCTTATCTCTCTCAACAAAAAAAATCTCTGCTACATTTCAAAGTATTCGTTGGAATTATTGAAGTATTTGGTTATACGTCATGATATTGCTGAGGACACGCAATCGTTTAGTTTGGAGAATTTTGATAAGTGTAAAATACACATATCCATTTATGCTTAAAATAACCCAATTAAACCCAAAACAGACCAAAAATGGCAAAAATATGCTTGTATTTGTGTTTTGTGTGTGCAGGTACGGATATATCAAAAATCACAAGAAAACAGTCAAAAACGAGCAAGCACGGACACGAGAATCAGAAGAGTACAAAAAGAAGCCAAAGAATCAAAGCCGAAGCCAGAAAAGTCAAGCCTCAGTCAAATCCAGTCAAAGAAAAGTCAATCATTGGTCAACAAAAGTCAACAAGAACCACAATATTCCATTTTAACCCTCAAAGTTTCACAAAAGTCCAAAAATGTCCCCTCCTCTAATTGGGCCTCACCCGGATCTCAAAAGCCCACTTAACTTAGCCCATTTCCTTTTATAACAACCTCAAGGGCCAGTTTTGCAATTTTCGAAAGATTGTTTATAACTAGAAATGGAATAAACAAAGACAAGGGCTGAAGTTGCTATTTCCCAAAGTTCAAACGAGTTTTTTTTACCATTTCAGTATAAAAAAAACAAAAAGGGCGGGTTAAATCCATTCACTGTTCATCATCTTCCCAAACGTGCCCTTGGCTCAAAACAAAGGGGTTTTCAAAATTAGAGGGTACAAAGGACAATTTAGGTATCCAAGTACTCCTTGGCAGTAAGAAATGTCACTCCCCATCTCTGATTGGTCCAATCCCAAAGGAAGAATGCCACGTTGTTGAGAGAAAATCACAAGTAAATGTGGGTTTTTGTGCTAAATCACTCAGAGAACTAGCACAAACGTCACATCAAAGAATGACATGCTGGCAATCCTCAGGTGTCCACAATTTGATCAAACGGCCACGATTAATGCTCAAATGATTGAAGAAATGATTGGCCAGGATTAAAAAGGTTGGAGAGCAAGGCAAGAGGCTAGAAGGATCCAAGGCAGCCTATAAATAGGACCTCACCTCTCACACTCACATATCTAGTTTTTAAGTAGTAGTTTTTAAATTAGTGTAGCTTAAATTTTAATTCTTAGATTAATGATGTTTTAATATTGTAATTTTCCTTTAAAAAGTACTGTAAGCAAGTTTATTTAATGAAATTGAGTTTTTCTAAATTTCTCCAAGTTTCTTTTTCATAATCTCTCTCAATAAGCTAAGCCACCTAAATAAGCTAACAAGCTCATTTTAAGCTCTTTCAGTCTATAAGCTGAAATAGAGCTAGTTTAATTCAGTATTAATCTTATCTAAACCTTAAATCAGTTTAATCTATCATGGATCTTATTGAATTAGAGCTTTTGGAAGGGGATCTTAACTTGGAAGAGATCCCAAGGACTTTACCCTAGCTTATCTAATAAGCTAGGGAGCTTGTAGCTGCCTTAATTGGTCCTCTTGTTTAGCTAGAGGAGTTTGTAAGTTCTCTTTCATTTCCTTTAATTTTAGCTTTAAATAGTAATCTCATTACTTTCTATACTTAGATCTGCTTATTTGCTTATTCTCTTTGTTTATTAGTGCTTATTTGAGTTTTATTTAGCTTAATCATCTTAGTTGTTTATCTGTTTTCAATTTTCTTAGTTTAAATCATAGATTTTCATATTATTGTCTTAAAAACCTCTAAAAAACCAAAAATATAGTAAAATAGTTTAGATCTTAGATTAATGCTTATTTAGTTGTTAAGTTTTGTTAATTAAGTTAGTTTTAAGTTAGTTTTTATCTGGTATTCAGTATTTGTTCATTAGATTTCTCTTAAAAAGCTTTTCTCAAATCTGTCATAATCTTAAAGAGGTGTTTGGTTTAGTGTACTTTGACCTCTAAAAGTCAATTTCACTTGTGCTATTTGCTTGAGTCAGCTAAGTTTTCAGTTAAAATTAGTTTTCATTTAGTTTTTATAAATAGAACTCAAAATTTTCAAAAGAAATGGCTTATTTTCTTTGTTTTTACACCAGGGCAGTTTTTGACTACCTTTTTGCTTGTGAAACTTTGATCTAAGCCCTCCAAGGCTTAGATCTTGCTTGGACTTTGTTTAAACACTCTATTTGAGTGTGTTTTAGTGCAGTGTTTCCCTTAGGAAACCTGCATTTTCGTTTTGCACCTGTGCAAAAGTGCACCAGTACTAACAATAAGTTAGTACTGCCACCAGTACTAACAAAAGTTAGTACTGCTACCTTTAGCTTAATTTTTAGTTGAGTAAAAGTAGGATTTAGGTTTTTAAATTCAAGTTAGAAGTAATCTAGATATAGCTTAATATAGTTTAGGATTTAGTTTTCATTTTACTGCTTATTTTCTTAGCCATTTCAGCTGTTTAAAAAAGGAACTTTGCATCAGCAGTACTAACAAAAGTTAGTACTGCTGAGTCTTAAGCCCCAAATTAAGCCATCAAAGTTAGGATTTAATAGCTTATCTTTTAGCATCTTATAGTTTAGTTATGGCTTAATACAGATTAGGACTTAAATTACATTTCCTAGCTTATTTTCCTAGCTTATTTTGCTGTCAAAAGTAACTAAAAAACCAAAAATAGTACTTAAAAACTTTAGGATATAAATTCGTTAATTTAGCTTATGGGTCTAGATTTTATAGCTTAATTAGATAGATTATAAGTAGTTTAATAAGTCCTTAAAGTTTTAGAGTTTAGTTTAGCTTTTTAAAGTTTTTAGCTTAATTAAATTTTGTGCTATCTTGCTTATTTTCTGAGTTTGCTTAGTTCATGCTCAATTTTAGTTGCTTAAAAGTACTTCTAGCTTAGATTTCTTTGCATTCATAGATAAAGCATTTCATTAGCTTCCTATAACTCTTTTCCTTTTTCACATTAAGCTTAATTTGAGCTTATTATAGCTGTTTTAGTAAAACATAGCCTAAACCCCTAGTAGACCATAGTGCTTTTGTTAAAGTTGTTCTCCATAGCTTCCTTTACAACTTTGCTCTTTTAAGTTTTTAATGATAAACACTTTTAGAAATTGAGCTTATAATTGGACTTAGTTTGTTGTCGGGGTAAGTCCTCAGGGACCATTCCTGTAATTTTTCTGTTTTAGTTGTTTTCCAGTTAATCCTTGCCCGTTAAATGTTTTAGCCCGTTAGTTCTTAAGTTTTTTTCACAGTTAGTCCCCAAGTTAGCTTTTAATTAGTTTATTAAGTTTTAATTAATAATTAGGGTAGGGTTTTAATTAGTTTAATTAATAATAATAGGGACATTATAACAAAAAGAAAAATATTAGGGCTTTTATTTCAATAAAATATTCTGGCACACTTTTCTTTATTTAGTGTAATTTTTATAAACATTTTAGGAATTGTATTTTTAAATAGTTTTTATTATTTTTTTATAGGTTTAAATTAGTTTAAATTTTAGAAAATTCATATCTTTTAAACTTAAAAGCCAAAAATAGTAATTTCTGTTTCTAAAATTTTCTTTTGTTATATCTTAGGTTTATAAATTTAGCTTACATTTTTAGGGATTAAAATTAGTTTACTTGTTTAATAGTCGCGTTTTATTTATTTTCCGTATTTGGTTAATTGTCCATTTTTTTTAAGTAGTCATAGCTTTCCAAATCAAATACCTTTGCTTAATTCAAATCAGAATCCGGACTTAAACGAGGTTTCAATTTCACTAGTCATTGGGGATAACGACCCGGGTGATCATACTTACCCGGTTTAATATACGTATTTTATATTATATTATATATATTTTTGAGAGTGAATTTTATCAAGGGTAACTTGGTAATTTTCTTAATTACTCTTAAGGTTATATTTTATATATATTTTTACGTGTGTTAAAACTTCACATCAACTCTTGTTTCATTTCTCACAGAGATTACATGCATTTCTATCGACTTTCTCACTCCGAGTTAGTTGATATTGAAAAGGTGGCAGTTTGCTCCAGCCTCCGATCACTAAAACAAAAGTGCACTATTGAGTCTAGAGCCAAAAGAGATCATCCATAAATCTCATTAGGACACCTGTCAAAATTATACTTGCTAAGTCACACAATGTGAATAATAAGATATATATTAAGAGTCCTACGCATTATCCTTGTGATTTTGCCAGAACATCCGAGTGATATTACTCACAGTGAAGATGGAAATCCTGCTTGAGCCAACATCAAACGAGCTCATGTTAGGTGACTTGTGCGATTCTATATGAATCAAACTTGTGACAACTGGAAAGAAATGATGGTGCAATTCTATAAGAATCAAACTTGTTCCAGGTGATGAATTGACGATTGATGATGAATTTTGAAATGATTAACACTCTCGATGTGTCACAAAACCACTTTAGCAAGTGACACGTCGATTGATTTTTCAAATCAATTTTTCTATTCAATCGGTGAGATAGTAACTCACTGGTTCACTCTTATCATGTTGTCTGCTTTGAGACGTTCTGGTAATGAGAACATGCTGAGTTTGATGAATCTAATGCATGTGTGTTAGAAAGATTTTATACTTCAGCTAGAAATCCTGTCAAGGAGATTCTTCTTAAATTGAATCTACCTAATCACAGGTCGATCCTTACGGATTCGAAGGTTACTCCAACCAAACACGGGCGAATTACAAAGCCATATTCGTCCCCCCGCTTTATTGCTAAATGTTTTATTGCAGGATACTTAAAGATGGAGTTGAAGGTACCTGATTCCAGCTGACTTACAAGATTAATAGCCACATGCTCATACCCGACCGACAAACATAAAGACATCATGAAAGCTCAAGTACATGTTTCAAGACTTCCGCTACTCTGATACCGTACGTCTTTCTTGAAGTGACGAAGTATTAAAGTCAAAGAATTTCAAAGAAGTTTTCATCACTCTGATACCGAACGTCTTTCTCGAAGTGACGAAGTGTTATAGTTAAAGAACCTCAAGAAAGATGCAATATTAAAGCTTTTCAAGATAACATATCAAGAAAGGTATGAGCATGTCAGTCCAGAAGTCACAAGATTACAAGAAAGCAAAGATTACAAGATGGCGACTAGATATTATGATTGGTTGATGATATTAAGAAGCTCAAAAGATCACTTACAAGTCAAGAACAAGATACAAGCTAAAGCCTAAAAGTCTAAAGATTGCTACATCAAGATTCACAAGATAAAGAACATGATAACAAGACTACGAGCTAAAGATTGAAGACATTCATAGAATGTAGAGCTTAAGTTTTTGTAAATTGGAGTGACCTCCCTTAGGGGGAGATTGTTAGGAATCCAAAAAAGGATCGGTCACTCTACGTATTTTACGTTTCTAGCTCGTAGTCCACAATGTATTGTTTAGTAAGCTAACCGGGCCAAAGATAAGAAAAAGCCTATGGAAAGCCCATAAAGGCCCATCCATATCTGGCCAAGGTTAGTATTTATACACCTCTCCATGCCTTGGAGAGGTGGTTGGTTGTTCATTTCTCACACATTAATACAAGTTCTTTTATATGTTTACTTTCTCTCTCTAAGTGTTCATCCAACCCACTCTCTTTCTAGAATCACCTCTCTTTCCCTCTCTTCAAGTATTTTATTAGATTAGTATACAATACCAATTGTAAGTAATAAGAGACACTAGCTAAACTTGATCCAAAGGTCGGGGAGGATTAAACAAGAACTTGGCCATTTTATTTAGAGAGAGAAAAAGGAAAGATGTGTATGTGTTTTAAAGAGAGAAAGAACACACACACACTTTGGTGAAATGATACAAATGAATCCTCACCCCTCCATGGAAGTATGAAGGGGGTATATATAGGTCAAGACAAGGGACGTTATACTAACTCAACAATTCTAGTCCCCGCGGGCCTTGCCTAATGATAACTAGTGTAATTCCGTATTAGTCAGCATATTTTAAGGCTAATAAGAAATACCCAGGAAGTTTCACCTTACCTTGCTATATTAATAATGTATGCTTTAATAATTCCCTTACTAACTTAGGAGCTAGCGTAAATGTCATGCCTCTCTCGACCTACCTTAACTTGGGTTTAGACGAATTAGCTCACACTAAGTTAATAGTTGAATTAGCAGATAGGACCGTGAAATATCCAAAAGGAATTGCTAAAAACGTGCTGGTAGGTATTGGTAAATTTGTTTTCCTCATAGATTTTATAATTCTTGATACGCCCGAGGATATCAAAGTGCCCTTGATCCTCGGAAGACCATTTTTGTCTATCGCCCATGCTAAGATTGATGTTTTCAAAAGGAAGATTACTTTGAGGGTTGGGGAAGAGAAAATAATTTTCAAAAGTGTTAAACCTGCTAGTAGTTTAATTAAGAGGGTCTACATGCTAAGCTTAAGAGAAAGAATGGAACTTGATTTAGAAGCTAGGCTAATGGGAGAGACTTTGGTGTTGAATAGATCATTAGACCCTTTCTTTGGAGATTACATAGAACTAAACGATCTTAATGTACCATTAGAGCTTAGGAGAGATCAAGTTGATGATTTAATGCCCACCATTGAGGAATGTGAGGTAGTTGAGGAATTTAGAGCTAGGAATGATGCTAGAATGGTTAGCAAAATAGGTTTTGAATTTTTACATGCTAATTTTTTCTCTATCTTGTACGTAAATGTAATGTCCAAAAAGTTTCATAATTCTATAATGAAGGACAAATTGGAATACAAGGGAAATAATGTAGTTGGAGCCTTAATGAACATACCTATCTTTGTTGGAACTTTTTCTATCTTAACAGATTTTGCAGTTTTAGAAGATATGGATGCTTATCGTGATGAAGGAATGGGCGATGTTATTTTTGGCGAACCGTTTTTAAGAGAAGTTGGGATTAATGCAAAATGGTTTGAAGGAATGATTACCATTTACAATGGTAATGAGGAGGTTACTTACCAAATGGTGCGATCGCATCCGAGGTTTAAACGCCATACTAATGAATAATGCAACAAGATCCCGCCATTACTAAAGGTGAGTGAAGAAGATAAGATGAATGGGATCTCGCACTCGTACCAAAAGCTCAAGAGTTTATACAAGGGGGTCTTGAACTTAGGACCCGAGTATGTTCGAGATGCGAAGATGAAAGAATGGCTCACACGCGGGCACATAAGCGTGCATGAGACAGAATGTAGAAGAAAGTTGGAAGGAAAAAGTCTAACTTAAAGACTAGCTGAAAGAAAAGTGTTTCCTAGGAGACAACCCGGATTATTATTTATTTTTATCGAGTCTGTCTTCCCAGACATCAATACGACGTATCTGCTCCATACCATACGGCATATTGAATGTCTGGATATTATCAATCCTTTATTTTTATGCACTTTAAACATTATTGTCAGTTCTGTCAATATGGCGTATTCATGCACATGATGCAGCGTATTCAATATACTGACCCGTATTTAGATACTTTTTACTGGTTTCTCAATACGACGTATTCCAGTTTATGGATACGGCGTATTGGTCTCCTATACAGTTTATTTAGCTTATTTAAATTAACCGTAGATACCCGAGATAGGATTTTGCATATGTTTCCTATATTTTGCACAGGACCTCGCTGAAAAGAAATCGACGATGTTGGTGAAGTATCTACAATCTAGAAATCTGGAAGTGTTGTAGTCTTGAAACTTCAAGACGGCTGTTCAACACGCATCCTTGCTCACAAACTCAACTTGAAGAATCTAGCAAGCAAAATATCAGGGGAGTTTCTCATTCTAATTCTTTTAATTCCCGTTTTTAATGTTTTATTTTTACAACGAGGACGTTGTAGAATTCAAGTGGGGGGATGGGAATTAGAATGTATACTTGTCCTATTTTTCACATAAAATGCTTAAATTATGCTCAAGTTTAAAAAAAAATCAAGCATACTTTTGTGAAATTACTTGATACATAACCCACACACAATAACCCTTATTAGATATTGTAAGGATTTAACCTTATCCGTTTCCAAATGTTTACCCAAATTCCACAAAATATGAGTGTGCCAGTGATGTTGTAGACTTTAGAACTTGGCTTGGTATATCTGTTCGAGATCATAATGATGAGTACTATGGATTTAGATAGAGTAACTTGTTTAAATCTTGGTATATCTTTCGAGACCACAATAAAGTGATACTTATGGATTTAGATAGAGTAACTTGTTTAAATTGGTAGATTTTTAGGATTACACCCAAAAAACCTATACATGTTGTTTATTAACTAACTACATGGTTAGTTAACCCCCGTATAAAACCTATTTTTACTCTCACTATAAGAGTAAGATACCCCTAGAACAACCAATAGAGCCAATCCTTTAGGAATTACACCATCTATTTGTTTTGTTACACCTTAGCCTACCCTATCCATTTATCAGTTGCTAGTTTCTTAAAGTGTAAAGTATGTATTTCCCGAGTCTTGTGTCAATTTTCTATCTTTGGTACGGTTAGGAAGAAATTTGCACATTGCAAATGGGAATGTATAAAGTAGTCAAAACTCATGTATTTTTACTACCAACACAATTATTGGTACGTCCAAAGAATGAAGAATTATCGAAGGAATTATCCGGAGTTATTATGATCGTGAAGATGGTGAAATTACACCCTCGTAGTTAGTATATGAAAAAAAGAAAAAAAAACTAAAAAATAAGAAAATCGCAACAAAAGAAAGAGGCAGAAAGTTTGAAGATAATCATTTCACAAGAGCTTAGACAAAGAAATTATATTGAAGGATCGATTATTGTTGATACTCCGATAAGTCAAAATTGTAGAGTATTTTATAAAGTGGTAGATATCGCCACTTGTCTTGTAAAAGTATGTAAAGTATGGGATGATTGAGAAGTTGACAGTTACAGAAACACCAACTTAGGTTGTTGTTTTTGATCTATGACCAAGACGTTTGTATATAGTTGTGTCTTAATCATGATAACGGACGGGCAAAATATCTAGAAACTTATATCTTGGACTTAGTCTATTTGTTTCGTGATTTTTATTTAACAATAATTTAATTCCCTTTCTATCATTACCAGGGTTTTATGGACTATCATGAGGATGTGATCGAGCATGCATGTCTATTCCTTCATTACAGCCATGTATGCATGTCTCAGCTGCCTTGTTGGTTTATTAATATTGGTGAAAGTTAGAAGATCCCTACCATATATCATGCTTCATCCTAACCCTTGGTTAAACTCGAAGAGAAGGACGTGATTCGAGCATGTTGTCTATCTGTCAGTACAGACAAGTAATGCATTGTGTTCATATGCCTTGTGGGGTGATGGTATTTTGGTGTAAGATTGTCAAATGATCAACCCTAAGCCTTATAATAAAAATTTTACCTTTATAAACTTGTTACTCCTTAGCTCTAGTGGTGGAGATGTGTATCCTTGCCAAGCCTATAATAGAATACTCATCACGACCGAGCAATTGAGCGAATTAGTTACAAGTTACCACATAGTTTAGTTGAGTGATTTGAGTGTTTTTATCTTCCTATTTCATGAGGTGTTTAGTTGTGTACTTGTAATAGATCAAATAAATGCTTAAACGGAAAAAATCCTTAGGGATATATTTTCATAAACTTCTAAAGGCTACTTGAGGACAAGTAGGATTCAAGTGGGGGATATTTGATGACATCAAATAATGTCACTTTTATAGCATTATTTATCCCATGAAATTAACCATTTTATTTATTATTGAAAAGTATTTATTATTAATCTTTGTATGAGAATTGCAGTAATTATGGAGTACTTGGTGAAAGTTAGCAAAAAGGCACGCATTCTGGAGCTTAAACAAAGATATTTGAAGATTACTGTTCTGAAAACAAATACGATGTATCTATCAAGGAAGATACGGCGTATATGTGCCTACACTTTACCAAAGACCACGAAGGAAACAAGATCAATACACCATATCTAGGAAATACCAATACGTCGTATTTAAGCCATATGGAAATAAAATATTCTGGAAGATATCAACCGATGAGTACCTACTCTAAGAAACCCCAATACGCGTATCAAATACTCTCGCATACGCCGTATCGACTTTTATCCAGGACTTAAAATAGAAAACTCAAAAACGAGGTTTTAAGCTGTGCCTAAATTCATTTCGTACCTACCATAAAAGTTAATTATTCATAGGAAAAGAAAGACGCATAAGAGGTATTGCAAGTGCTTAATTCATAGGAAACACTTATAATCTCCTATATTGGTAATTGTAGTTTTTGGTTTTCTTTAAGTTAACTCGAGTTATTTTTATTGGCTAAATTATTCCTCTTGTATTGTTTTATGAATTTGAAGGCTATACCTTTGGTTATTAGCCTTTATATGAAGTTAAGGGATATGTTTGGTTTTGTTTATATTCGATTTACTTAATTTATCGTTGATGCTTGTTTATGTTTTTCAACATATCACTTCTTTGCGTGCTTTTGTATGAGACCTACTCATTCAACTGGATCTAGTGATACGGACCCCAAAGTAATCTAAGATACGGGATAGTCTCCATATAGTGATTTTATACATCCTAGTCTCCATAGCGATCAAAATAATGAACCTATCATCTACCTTAGATGTGAGCTTAGTTAGACCGTCAGGGACCTAGGATCAACGAGTTTTTTTTTTTAAAACGTTCTCAGTATGGTAAAGACTTAGTTAGTGGACTACTAGTGTATGAATTGACTTTAAGCAGTAAGTGGGTAAAGTCTCTTGAGCTAGGGTTTAACAAGATCACCATTGCTTTAATCCTTAAGATAGATTATAATCAGCAAATAAGGATGCTTTATGCGGATGCGTTTAATTGTGACAGAATTCTACGTGTCTAGGTTTAAGGAAGAAGTACCGCCTTAATCTTAAGAATGATATGCCGCCTCGAGATAAGTAATCATTGCACTAAATAAACAAACCAACATTCTGATTAGATTAATAATGGTTAATACAGTTTTCTTATATTTGGCTCGACCGCTCTTTTATCTTCTGTTAATTTGCTTGCGTGTGTTTTAGTGTCTTAAATTGATTTTAGTTACCACAAAACCCGTGCCAGTCTCTCAGGTTGAACCCCCCCTTTATCTGTTAGGTTTAGGATTAACATAGGTTTAACATAGAATAGAATTAACTTAGTTTAGCTAATCAAAATATTAATAAATTGAAAAGATTGTTTCTCACTCTTAGTGATCGACGCCATACTTACCACGAAACTACCACCGACCGGGTCCACTACCCGTTAAAGTGTTGTTTTTGGTTAAGTCGACAAAATATAAATTTAAAACTTGAAATCATAAAATTAACACCACACAACGACACATCACTTAGCAATCCATCATTTACCCTAAGGACTCTTCGACCCCCATCGAAGCCTGATAGTGTCCATATTTGCATAATCAGTGGCGCCATCTATGAGACCTGCAACAATTAGTCCTGTTTAAAACGAGTCTATAACCCTCAAACTACTTAACCTACTTTTCTGGCATGACAAGCGGGAGAGAAATGACACTACCATAGGGATTTTCGACATTAACCCCTATACCCGGTCCTAATGCAAATAAATTACCACACATAACTGTCTCTACATTTATCGCCACAACTCCGGAAAATATGCCACTTACCCATCATGCTTCTACCTCAACCAACCCTGACCCCATGATTAGCCCTGCCTTCGTGGAGGCTAACTATGAGGTCCTTGAATCCCTCTTAAGGGAATGACAAAAGCATATACGTAACAAAGACCTCGGCTCTGAACTGGAATACTTTAGTGAGGAGTATGATGAAGAAAGGGAGATGTAACCTAGGCTTGTACGTGTTAGAGAAACTACACCAGTTCTCCATACAAGGTCTCCGAGGGCTTGAAGAGAAAGAGAAAGGGTGGTAGAATTTAAAGACATCCCAAACAGGGATGGTAGCAGGGTAGAAAGGAATTCTGAAGGTTGAAGGCCTTTGGAACACAGAGTAGATGACAACAGGAGTCATGGAATGAATCTTCCTCTACTTTTGGCAGCCCACTTAGGAAGTAGTGAAAACGGTCAACCTCTGCAATCATTTTTTACCTCCGCATACGAAGGCCGTCAGCCTTCGACTAACATAGGAGGGAATCCCCATCCTAATGGTACGCATCTCTTACATAATGCTCAACCTTGCATATCTAATAGTTTGCAACCACACAGTGGGCCCATACCTACTCATGTTAACCCCTACTCCCAACCAAATGCGGGAGCCCTAATAGGGCAGCCTTCAAGCTACACTCCCTAGTTTCAAGGTGGCGCCCCTTCTTTTGGGGGAGCCTCCACCTACCACCCATATGGTGGATATGCTCCGTAGGTTCCCTTGAGTAATAATGCACCTACATATAACGGGTTCGTATACCCTTCAGCTGCTCCCTCTAATAGCTATCCTTTTAACACACAACCTATGTATCCTCTACAAAATGTATCTGCCTACCCAAACCTTAGCCAAACAGTCCTCTTCGCAGACTTTATTGGTTGCGTGACCCTATTCGTTCATTGGATCAAGGATTATCCTCTGCCAGACGGACTAAAGATGCCTTCTCATGTGGGTTCCTATGATGGAAAGGGAGACCCCGACAACTACCTGCACCTCTTCGAAGGTTCCATTCGTATGCAAAAATAGGCAATGCCTGTAGCCTGTCATATGTTCATATATACCCTCAAAGACTCTGCTCGAATATGATGGAATAGTCAGAAAGCAGGTAGTATCATTAATTACGAATATTTGAAGGCGAAATTCTAGTCACATTTTAGTCAACAAAAAAGATTTACGAAGACGCACCTCGCGGTGCACAACATCAAGCAGAAGGAAGAAGAAAGCACCAGAGCTTTCGTTACCAGGTACACAGACGATACTCTGCAGATACCGGGCTTATATGAGGAACAACATATTTATGGGTTTGTTTATGGGCTAAGGACAAGAAGCCTCGTGGAGTTCCTATCTACAGACCTCCCAACCACCTATAAGGGTCTGATGGAGAAGACCTATACTTAGATTGAGGCAAGAGAAGTCGCAACCAATTGAAATCCGAATGATCACCGAGAAGGCTCTGACAGATTCCAGAAAAATTCTTCTTGGGACAATAATAAAGGGAAAAAGAACAGAGACAGGTTCTCCTCATATCGGGGGTCTAACCATGGGATGCTCTCCAACCTGTCCAAGTGTCTGAAGGAAATTCTAGCAACAGAGAAGGTCGCAAAAACCTTCGAACAACCTCCTCGCTTTCTCGAAAGTAAACGATCAAAAGACACGTCTAAGTATTGCCATTTTCATGAAGACCATAGGCATGACACCAATCAATGCCAGGAATTGAGGCACCAAATCGAAGAAGCTATAAAATCCAGACAACTGGCTCACCTGGTGAAAGGGATAAAAAAGGGAAAAGCGAAAATCTCTGATACTCAACTAGGTGAATAGAAGAAAGGAGAAAAAGACACAACACCAGTCGAAGCCCCTATCCTCATGATATGTAGAGAAAGTCAGATGCCAAAAAAAAGTCAGTGGAAAAATTCGTTAAAGAAGTAGGGGAAATCACATTCTCGCCTGTTTTGAGTGTCAACAATTCCTTTGACCCAGTCATCATACATGCCCGAATATTCAAAAGGCATGTGAACCGGGTATACATGGATAGTGGAAGCTCGTGTAAAGTTATTTACGAGCACCGTTTCTTGAAATTAAAACCCTTCATCAGGTCACTCCTAGTAGATTTAAAAACTCTACTTGTTGGCTTTTTCGAAGAACACTCTTGGCCCCTAAGAGAAGTGCCTTTAGAGATCACGATAGGTGACAGTCCACTTACAAGGACAAAAAATCTTAACTTCATCATTGTAAGATCTAACTCTCCGCACAACCTACTACTTGGAAAAACAGTTATGCAGAAAATGGGTATCGTAGCCTTTACAATCCACGAAGCCATCAAATTTCATACCCCTGGAGGAATTGGCACTGTATTTTTAGCATATGAACCCGACAAGATAGGAGAAGGGCAGAAAAGGATAAAGGGAATATCCCAAGAGGCTACAAAGGATATCCTCAGTTGCCTGGACGTCGAAGAAAGAATCATTGTCAATGAAACATACCCAGAGCAAACAATCGCTATCGAAAAGCAGCTGCCAACCAGCTTTAAGAAGAAATTGCGAGACCTCTTAAAAGCCAACGTTGATGTCTTCACATGGACCTACGCTCACATGATAGGAATCCCAAGGACCATAATGGTAGGAGGAAAACCCTTCAAAACCGAACACCAATTGAACGAGTTCAAGCACATAGAACTGGTGAAACAAAAGAAGAGGGGTATAGCACCAGAAAGGAACGAAGTAATTCGCAACAAAGTGGAAAAGCTTACGAAGGCCAATATTCTACGAGAAGTTAAATACCAGACATGGGTATCAAACCCTGTCATGGTAAGAAAGGATGACGAAAGATAGAAGTTATGTATGGACTTCACGGATATAAACAAAGCCTGTCCGAAAGACTATTATCCCTTACTAGGAGCTGATGAGAGAGTAGAAACTCTCTCTAATTTCTGGCTGAAATGCATCCTAGATGCAAACAAAGGTTACCATCAGATACCAATGGCTGAAGGAGACGAAGAGTAAACAGCCTTCTTCATGAGAGAAGGGGTGTTCTGTTACAGGAAACTGCCTTTTGGTCTAAAAAATGCGGGAGCTACATATCAAAAATTAGTTGACAAGGTGTTCAACAATCGGATCGGGCACAACCTTGAGGTTCAAGTCGATGATATGGTCATAAAAAGTGACTTCGAAGAAGACATGCTAGTCAACATCCAAGAAACCTTCGACAAGCTCCGAGCAATCAATATGAAGCTCATTCCAAGAAATGCTCTTTCGGCATTGAAGAAGGGCCGTTCCTAGGACACCTTATTATGAAGTAAAGGATTAAGGCAAATCCTTTAAAGGTGAATGCAATCTCTAATCTACAATCACCAAAAACAGTAAAAGAAATACAGAGTCTCAATGAAAAACTGGCAGCCCTGAGTCGATTCCTTTCTAAAGGAGCAGACAAGACACTCCCTTTTTAAAAACGCTAAAGAAATGCACAAATGGGAAAATAGTTCAATGGACAACAGAAGCAGATGAGGCTTTCAGAAAAATGAAGGAGCTCATAGAGACGTTACCAATATGTACTGCCCCAATCAAAGGCGAAACCTTAGTAATGTACCTCGCAGCCTCAGAAGAAAGCATAAGTGTTGTGCTATTAGCAGAAAGAGGAAAAAATAGGTTCTAATCTACTTTGTGAGCTGGATGCTGCAAGGGGCTGAATTAGAATACCCATAATTGGAAAAGCTCATACTAGCCCTTGTATACGCCGTAAGAAGGCTTCAAAGATACTTTCAGCCTCACCCTATTCAGATATTGATTGACAAGCCCATAAAACAAATTCTCACAAGGCCTAAAAAGTCAGGAGGCATAGCTAAATGGGAAATCAAACTAGGAGAGCATGAAATTGAATTCCATAGACGTAACTCTGTAAAGGGACATATATTAGTTGAATTCCTCACTGAAACACCCTCCGTGGAAGATAAAGAAACGGAGGCCGAGAAAGCAACAGACAAAGAGCCAAAACTAGAGAACGCATGGAAGTTATATACAGATGGAGCATCAACCTTCGATGGCTCTAGAGCAGTGTAACACCCTCAATTTAACTCGGTCAGCGGAAGGGTCCAATGGTGTTACTTAATAGCACAATAACTCAAATCATAGAAAACGACTCGAAAAGAGACGTTTTAGGAAAATTTCATTCATTCGAATAATAAAAGTTTACATCACGGTCCCAAATTAAGTTTAACAGTATCATACAATATTTTACAAA
>BQNB010128249.1:0-15347 GCA_026074375.1 Tanacetum coccineum | reverse complement strand
CTGAATATTTTAAGGCTTAGATTCTTACAATTTAGGTGGGTTGATTTTGTGCTAGTTAAAATGTCAATCCGTTGCCTTACTAAGAGTATTTTTTTACTTTTGAAAGCATATAGATTTTATATGAAATATTAGTTTTGGATGATTTTTAAATAGGGCAAACATAGAGGGATATGATTAATTTTACCTATTTGGCTCCCCTCCACACTTAAGTTGAGCATTGTTCTACAATGTAATAACTGATAACAGAGATAAAATAGGGAAAATTAAAGGATAACAGTACTTCTCGGGGTATAGAGAAATGCATAGCTGTGGTAGAGCTATCTTTTGAGCATACGTTGAAATTTTCCATATCTTCGAGCTAAATTACCTGCATAAGAGTAAATATACAAAAGCACACAAAAAGAAAACATTTTTGTTGATTTTTTTTAGAAAATAAATAAAGGATATTAGTAGAAGAATGGAGGAGGAACTCCTCCACACTTAAGTGAAAGTACGGGTTGCCTCCCGAGAAACGCTTAATTTTTTTAGAGAGTCGTTAGCTAGACTCGTATTTTCAGTATTCATTTGTTTGGGAAAAAGGGAGTGACTGTTTCCCTTGGGTCATTATTTTCTTTGTGATATAGTTTGAGTCGGTGTCCATTGACTATAAATGTCTTTCCATCTTTTTTTTATAAAGTTCAAGATATCCGGATGGATATTGATGTTTCACCACATAAGGTCCTAACCATCGTGATCTGAGTTTTGGTTGCTTAAATTTGTATTTTGATTGAAAGAGTAAGACTTTGTTCCCTTGCTTAAATTCTTTCCTTAGTCTTATATTTCTGTCATGCCAGACTTTAGTTCTTTCTTTGTATAGACGAGAGTTTTCATAAGCTTGGTGTCTAAATTCATCTAACTCGTGTAACTGAAACATTCTTTTCTCACCAGCAGCGATGAGATATAGGTTGCAATTCCTCAGTGCCCAATAAGCACGGTGTTCAATTTCGAATGGTAAGTGGCAGTTCTTTCCATATATTAGCTTGTATGGTGTGGTACCGGTAGGTGTTTTGCAGGTAGTGCAAAAAGCCCACAAAGCATCATCAAGTTTTCTTGACCAAATAGCAGGATTGTCTTTAACAGTTTTTTTGAGAATTCTCTTAAGAGCTATGTTCATGTTTTCAACTTGACCACTGGTTTGAGAGTGATAAGAGGTAGAGAAACCGTGATTGACTCCATATATTTTCATGGTTTTTTCCATTATTTTATTACAGAAGTGGGTACCTCGATCACTGATTAGATCTTTGGGCATTCCGAAACGGCAGAATAGTCTCTTCAGAAAGGTGATTACTACTCGGGCGTCATTGGTTGGTAAAGCTTGAGCTTTGGCCCATTTAGATACTTAATCTACGGCGACTAGAATGTATTCAAACTTATATGATTTCGAGAACGGTCCCATAAAGTCGATACCTCATATGTCAAAAACTTCACATACTTGAATATTTTTTAAGGGCATCTCATCACGTTTTGATATATATCCTGTCTTTTGGCATGCTTCACATAAGCGAACTAGAGTATGGGCTTCTTTAATGATCGTTGGCCAGTAAAATCCTGAATCAAGGACCTTTTTAGCAGTTATGTTTGGTCCATAATGTCGACCGGTTGGTCCGTGGTGACATTGATCTAAAATGGTTCGGGTTTCTGGTCCAGATATACAACGTCTGATAATACCGATTAATTATGGGAAACACACGGGTAAAAGTATAACCCACGTATGTAGTATAATCTTTTTAGGTAAGACCAAGTCGTCCACAGGGATTAGAGTAGTGTTCAAATAATCAGAAAGAGAACAGACTTTAACTATTTTGAAAGTAACTTTAGTTTTACCAATGATAATAAAGATGACTACTCGGATAGTTGAAAATAATTTGCAAGTGTTGGAAATCGCCCGTCGCTTACCTCTTGCCCTACTTGTTTTCTCACTGGTCAGACCTCTGGTTTATATGTGAGAGTCAAAGTTTGGATCTAGTCTTGTTAGTATTAATTGGGTTGTATTTCTTTTTAAGAAATATAAATTACGAAAATACTAAATTGAACTTTCTATGTTCTGGTTAATTGTGTTATTGCAACATAATTCGTAAACGTGAGTTTGTTTTTTTCTTAGAAAGTACGCAATCGTAGTCTCTTTTCCTGGTTAGAAAGAGTGAGACTCACTCCTATCTCTTCTCATTGATTGACAAGAAGATGATGGGTAATAATTGAATTTTTATCAAATAATTAAAACCTAACTTTCAATCTTTCATTACCCTTTTTCGGTTTTGAAATTTTTAAAAGATAAAATATTTGTGTTTAATTAGAAGAACTTTGTGTCTATAGCTACCAAAAATAATGACATCTTGCACTTGTGATCTACGATGATGGAGTTTAACCGCAATGAGTATAAGAAAAGTGCTAGCAGGTCTATTCTAGGGAAATTTTTCTTGGACTCAATTCATTCCAATTGTTGCTAAGCACCTTGTGGTTAGTACAGACAGATTAAGGAGGAAGGAAATGCATGCTAAATATTCAAGTTAATGAATATATGATGGCTAGTCCCTCATCTACATATAGTAGGAACTTCTTTACTATACGCAAAATACCTAAGACATTGCTTACTTGTAGGTATTAAGAGAGTAAGAAAGTTAAATAATCGCTAAGTGCTTTATATGGTGATGTAACACTTCAATGTTGCCAAAGCCAGTGGGAGCCTTGCGTTTCTTTAATAAATGACAGTTCCTATATAATGTAGTCATTTTTTAGTGGGAGCTACAAGATTCATTTCCTTGTGAGTTTCCCATATTATTTCTAGCTTGCTTTGAAATAAATTACTTTCCGAATTTGGACACCATAGTCTTAAAGGTAGATTGCATTTTATTTTATAGTGATAACTCTTGTTGCTTTCCTGGAACGATTATCTATAGAATAATATCCATGATTCCTTATTCAAATTATGGTTTTTGAAATATCTACTTGTTAATTTCTGTGTACTATCATATTGTTTTAAACAATCGAGATGCTTGTCGTTTTTTTTGGTTGTTCTTCGCTTCAGGTAACATGTTGTCCAGTTACACTAGTGGGTGAAATCCTAAGTGTGTGCAAGGAAAAAACATATTAACTCATATGATTCCACTGGTTTCTCTTGACCGCAAGGTAAGAGAACTGTAATAAATATCTCTATGGGACTTAAACACACTAGTTGTTTGTTGCACTATTACAATTTAAAGGTCAAGTATTATTATAAAGATACTTCAACTTATTGACTTTATGATTTAGTCAAAATAATTATGGTTAATTATACAATCATGATTATGAAGTATAAAATTAACTTGAAATTACCATTGAACTCAAGAGTTTGCGTTCATAATTACTTTAGTTAGAATATATTACTGTTCGTGTTAAGTATAATTTAAAGTTCCTTGAATTTTATCAATGTCTGATACATTTGTAAGTTGTTAATGTTGGGTCTTTTGTCATTTCATATTAAAAATGATTGTCCTTGTACTATTCCGGAGACTTGTAACGTATAGACACTGACATGTTCTGTTTTCTTAGAACACTATGAACCATAGAGTTAAACATAAGGTCCTTGATTTATCAAAGACCATATAAATGTATTTGACATGTTTTGTGTCTTGTAAACACATGATCAAAGAATTCTTGAACTTGTTCTGCTCTTCTTGTGAAGACAATGAACTTGGAATGTTAATGTACCATTATTCATAAGATAATATACAATTTAGCATGCACTTGTTGTAAAATACTGTGTATTCGGTTTTGGCTCGCGACCCAATTAACAGTATTTGATCCATAGTCGAATTAACGTTGTCTATGGAATTCTGATGGTGAGACTCACAATATCCAATACTCAATAGTATTACCACACTATCATGGTATGTCTTAATGTGTGAAACATAATATATTCATATTGGTTTTGATTTCTGATAAATTAAATGGCTCTACCTACCAAATCGATCAAGGTTAGAAATTGGTGTGCTCATGGATACACTTCAATATAGTTCCAACCTTAAGGTGAAAAAAAAAGGGGTTTTTTAATTCAAAGACATTATCTATTATAGATTAGGGAATGAGGTCCATTTATGTCTTGATTAATGTTCTAAAATGTGTTAATATGTTTATGAAGGCATATTATTTAACAAAGTAGCGATGAGAATGTAAAAATGTATTTTGTTGTCCCATTTTAGAATATTTATTGTTGCTTAAATGCTTAGTGTTTAGTGAAGTATCTCTTTTTACAAAAAGTTAAGGGGTAGCTATCTAAAAATCTTGCAAGATATTCAAGAAACAAATTAAAACATACCTTTTCTAGATATCACTTGTCTGTGTCATACTAAGGTTAAGCTTGAATAGGATCGAACCAACAGTATAATGTAACTCTATTTTAAATATCCGTTGTGTGGACTGCCTCAGCAAATGAGTGTTATTTTATTTCAATGCCAGAGAATACAAGGTTAGAGGGTTCATTGATTAACCTACTAACTAATAAGAAGAATTATCACCTTCTTGGATCTGATAATTGTCTTAGACTATGAATGAAAAGATGCAGTCTCCGTTTAAAGACAATCAATGTTGGAACCGATTGATCTTTCACAACAACAGTTAAATGTGAGTTGTTATTTAGAATGAGTTTCTTTTGAAGAAAGGCTCATAAGGACAAAAATTGTATACATATTAATGCCTGACTGATGATAAGAGTTTTTAATCATTTACTCAAGCAATTGACTATGATTAAATCTTTCTTTTCTACACGCTATTTAATTATATAAAGATAAACTAATTGTTTTTACAGATATTGTGAATCTGTTCGTATGGCGGAATTATGGATCATTATATTTTCCTTGAATGATTACCTTGCTGAGGACGATATGTAATCAAAAAGGGTTACCGAGTCTTTATGACAATTAAGGTTTTTATTACTCTTTTCTTGTGATTACTTTTGCCGAGGACGATATGTAATCAAAAAAGGTTACGAGTTTAAAATAATCTTTATAAAGATATACAATGATAAATAGGAATACTCAGTGTGGATTGAACACTGCATTAGGGCCGAGATCTTAAGTATATCTCATATATGGTTTCTAAATTAAATTAAGATAAACTCTTGAGTAGTCTGACATCAAGTGGGCACAAGCACCTATGTTTTTTTCCATTAAAATTCACTTTTTGGGTAACAAATTGAAGTATCATTCCATCTAGGATAAATGTTAATCATTGAGGTTGGATTGACGACTTCACTTGCGAATTTTAGAATTAAACAAACGGACCTTGGATGAATTGTTTAATTGTAATAAACATAATGCGGAAATTATTCCTAACAACATTGCAATATATCATTGAAGCAAGTATTAAATGGATATATTTTACTTGGATAATATAATATCATGGATGAAAACCTTGTTTAATTGTGGTTTTATAACGATGGTTTCATATATGTATATATTATATTGTGTATGAGACTCGTTGTTACTTTTGCACAAGAGCAAGATGAGCTAACAACAACAGCATCTAATTAAGAGTGTTTAGATGACTGATAACAACAGTATCTAATTGAGAGTGATTTAGATGACTCTTAAAACAAGTGTTTACGAATTATATAAGGCATAGTGTTGTTTGTGTACACATGATTGCTAGAGAATATCTATTTAAGTTATAGTAGGATTCATCATTTATATTATAAATCTTCTAACTAGATATGCTCATCTTAGAGAATAGTTGCAATACACATTAAAAAATAAGAATACTTTATATTTTAAGAAACTGTAAAGATGACTGTCTGAGATAGGTATGTTGTTGACTTCAAATACCTCGTTAAAGGTATTGTCACATTTCCATACTATGATTCTTGCAATAGTATGCAATATATACATACGACAATAATCATTAACGTTCACAAAATTCTTATAAATTGTATGAATTTGTATCATGTAGTCGGAAAGTTTACTCTGATAACTATTTGCTTTCTTGCATGAGAATGTGTTGAGAAGATTGTGTATTACATTGCCTTCAACTTGCTAAATTAGTTTCATGCTATCTGTTTTTATTTTATAGTTATTGTCTCTCATATAGTTGATTTGGATTTATTCAAGTTAGCTATTGTCTTACAAAAGGCTAAACAGATCCAAGATTTTGGACCTACAATAATTGTTTATCTTATATTTGCATATTTAATCATTGAATGATTTATCGTTCTAAATATGTCCATTTTCGGTTAATGGTATGGGAGTATTGTTACATAAGACAAATGTGAGTGTTGGTTATATTCTTTGAATATATGGATGGTTCCCGCCAAACTCATAAGTTATTCACAAGGGATGCATATTGGACTCCCCAACCACCGAATATTTACTTTTGGATCCTTAGTCATGAGAAAAATATCGGAAAATGGTTAGTTAAGTCATCCTTAGCATTCACAACACTTGTATTCAACAAAGAATTTGTTCCTCCACTTGATGTGCAGAATGATACCTTTGGCGCCTCTCCAAGAAATTAATCAAAAAATTATGTGCCAAGCACCTAAAGGGTAATGCAAGATGATTCTGATTACATTTGTATATCTGCATTAAGTTCTAGAACGAGAATCTAAATGGTTAACTAATATGGAATGAGTTAGATCCATATCCATAGTTAACGGTATTTGACAAAGGGATGATTATAGCAACAAAGATACTCTACCATGCTACTAAATGTTTTTAAACTTGATCTCAACATTTTCTAGTTTTAAAAAACGAATGTGAGGTTGCCAAGAACGTTTTTCGTCGTTAGTATATGGGCAGTTCTGCTACACCCAACTCCCAAGTGGAGCTGTTGGATTATGTAATTTGGATACGCACCTATACACAGAAATGGTGAGCCATTGGGCTCACACACGTTAAGACACAAGAGTACGTTTAGTTATGTAATTGAATAAATATACATGTTATATTATTTATTAATTATAAAATTTTCACGAATAAATTAAAAAACGAAATTAGTTTTTAACCGTCAGACGTTGTAAACTAATTAATATACGTTAAATAAAAAAAGAAGGGCCTAATGTGTCGTTTTAGGGAAATGGTGGTGTAAAGAGCAATGACTTGGAGTGGGGAACAAGTTTATACATTAGGGTTAACATGCTATATAAACACCCATCTCGCTCATTCTCTTAATCGTTCCGTCCACACCACAAAATTACAAACGACACACAAAATTCTTTGGTTTGTTTTTCGTTGTGTGTCAGGCTAAAACATATTATTTTTGCTCTTTTTTCCTTTGTATTATCCAATTGGCAGTCAACTCTATTGACCAAATTACTCTTAATGCCATTTAAATCCCATGTGCATTAGAATAACATACGTTGTTATATTGTGAGAAGCAAGAAGGAAAAAATAGTTTTCGGTTTTGTTGTTTTTTGGGTATTACCGAAATTGACATAAACCCTAATTAGGGTTTCATTGGTTTTCGGTTATTTGCAACAAGGGTTGTTCGAGTGAGGTTTTGATCCAAGCAGGTATAACACTTGTTGTTAGTGACGTGGGGTTCAAGACTAGCATCTAGACGTGTTTGTGTGAGCTTTCAACCGTAGAGGTGGAAATTTATCCACTAGTTTCTAAAGGGTTCTAGTTCTTGGTTTCTTATATTTGCAGTTGACTTCAAGGGTTAGTTTTCTATGTTCCCTTATTGTTTATTTATTATGTGTGTTAATCATATTCACCTTACTTGATCCATATCCGCTGCGTACTCGTGGTTGTTAATGGTTAACAGTTTATCAAATCCCAACAAGAGATACATTTTCACACAAAAGAAAAGTTGGTGATAATTATAAACACAATATATAATGAAAGAAAAGCAATATGACCATCATAGTCTAGAAAGAAGACGAGTGTGTTTGTTGGTTTGTGGTCGTTACGTATGACTATTTATACGACTAGAAATATGTAAGCCTATCGGGGGCGCACACATATACGACTAGAAATACGTGTTATATATTTATCAATTATATAATATGTTTCACTAAATATATCTTACGACCGTTAGTTAACCGTGTTATATACAAAAGCGAAAGGGCTTAAGTGTCGGAAATCGAATCCCTTCGGACTCCCCCTTGTTTGGCCTCCCCCTTAGAAGGATCTAGGAGGGTTGGTGAGTGTCGGTATTGGAAAGTTGAGGAGGTGATGAACTAAACTTGGTGGACAAGTTTGGGTGCTATATAAACATCCCTTACCCTCCCTCATTCCATTCGACACACACCAACATCCCTAAAACCCTAGCTGATTTTTGGTGCTCTCTCCCTCCTAAAATTCTGTCGAACTAAAAGCCTAATTAGGGTTCTAGTTTTTGATTTTGCTATAAACACTTACCCTAGTTTCGGGTTTCCTTTCCTTCTCTTTTATACATGATCGAACGTAATACCACTTAGGTATTCGATCGTGTTTGGACTCCAACAAGAACACACGTTTGTTTGGTTGTTTACGTGAAGCAAGCACTAGCATCCTAACGTACTTCGGGTAGCGTGTAGTGTGAGCAAACGATAGAGGCGATAATTTAATCGCTTTTAAAGTTTCAAGAATTAAAGATCAAAGTAAGTCAATATTTATTATATTGATTAAAGGTTAGTAATTAATGTGTTATTTTATGTGTTTTCATAACATCAAATCTATATCTATCCGCTGTGTACTCGTAGTAAATGGTTTATTAGTATTTTAAATCTCAACAGTGAAATCACGAGTCAACTCGTTTGATGTTATGGTTTACACACCATAAAAATACGTAAATAATTAATTTATTGTTTTATTAGAATGTCATGACAACAAGCATGTATTCTTGTAACGAATAATAAATTAAATTTTGATGTTGATAATTAATAATGGTTAATAAAGTAAAAAAAGGGCTAGATCTAATCAATTGTTAATTGTAATACGGATTTTCTTTTTTTTATCATGTCTTAAGGCTTACGCTATCAAGTTACTTTGTTGTATGTGGCTCGCTTGTGTAGGGCTCATCCAGCAAGTAGGAGCCTTTTGATTCTTCAATTGGGGAAGACTCCTTCCTAGTAATGAAGATTAAGAACTCGGAATTTATGTGTTATAGCTTTATTTAATTAGTGCAAGTTTACGGTCTTTCTTCACCTCTACTACTCTTTCTGTTTGTTTTGTTTGCTTATGTGTTATCCATGGGATTTGTTCATACATTTGCAAAATATTTTTGAAATATGAAACAGACTAAATACTTATATGGAAACATGTTTTAATTAAATCATTGATTCTAGCAAGTTATTGAGGATGTGAAAAATATAATGTAGTGTTCCCGCTTTAACTTCCTCTAATTATTTGGTTTAATTCTTGTCTGTTAAAATACATATAATATTGCTTGTGACATGTTATGTGTAACATGTAAAAAAGGGTTTTTTAACATATAAACGGACATTAAATTATCAAAACTTGATTTAATTAAATCAAGATTCTTGCAAGTTTATGTTTCATAAAGTCAAGTTTAGCTTACATTTGATAATAATCTCCCGCGACAAACTTGCTCGGGTTTTTTGGTTTAATAAAATTTAATTGTAATGTTTTTGTGTTATATATTACGAACGACGAAATTGGCTTTACATAATTTAGTTGCAAGGTATGATGCATAGGTGCGAGTTCTTGCAAGTTCATGGTTTAGCTAATTAGTCTAGGGTTTGTATGTCCTTTAATTTTCTCCCGTGCCACTACATATTTTGACATATGTGGCAATTATCGGACGAAACTTGTCTCTTCGAACACTCGCAGAGTACGAGATAAGGTTTGGTCATTCTATAATTTGTTTGGTAAAAGTGCACATTAAAAATTAAAAGTTAACAAATTTTTTTCTTAACTTGTGTTACAAAGATGTATGCATGCTTCTTTCACTTTTTGACATACGTTTTATAAAAATTTATGTGTGTATCCTATGTGTAATTTAAGCCAATATCGCCCAATCTAAAGAACACATGCAATTGGTTTTCACTCTATGTTCAGACCTCAAGTGAATTCCAAAGTATGCTTAGTCAGACCTTTCACCTGAGGCATAAGATGAGACAAAAAAATGACTTGACATTGTAGAATGTTTCTCCAATGCCATGAGGCATAAGATGAGACAAAACATGACTTGAGATTGCACTGTCATAGCCATTATATTGTTTTCTAACTATTTTCGAAGTGTTTGCGTGAAAGTTTTGGGTGAATTCCCCAACGTCAAGGTATTGATAAAGCTATCACAAAAACATTACATTGCAAATAGAGCCATAGTTGATGTAGTTAAGGGGAAATAGGGCTAAAAATCACGTCGGTTGTTAGATTTGTGCACGACCCGCGTACTCGAAGTTTACCCTCCTTGAATCACACTCAGCCAAAAATCACGGGATACGTAGTTTTGGACATCACAATGATTGATGCCGTGCACGTTATGATAGATTATGACTTCAAGGGGAGCTAGTTGCACATGTCACTTCTGCATAACATCTAACATAAAAACATAGGTTCAAAAATGCTGGTTTAAGTCATGCAACAAAGATCATATGGAGCAAGAAATGTTGTGTTCACTGTAGTTGTATTTAGACATCTGCTAAAATCGATTTCAAGTAATAATCATTTGTACATGATAAATGAAACATTGAATGTTGTGTCCTTATCCTTTTTTTGAGCGATATGTTAGATTTAAAGTTATTGTTTCTTTTGTGGACAATATAGATTTTTCAAGACAAATTTTCTATGTATGTTATGGATACATAAGCGTTAGTGAATTTATTATATGTCACTTTCATGTGTTAAAATACATCAAAACTTCATTTGTTAGTTTTGTCTTTCGTCGAATATTGTTATAGGATATTAGGCTTCGCAGTAACGCGCGACCGTCTAATACCTCGTTGAATCTAAATTATACAATAAATAATGCAATATTTCTTTATTTACCACTTATTTATGAGCTTTTATACTTCCTTACTCAAATAATTTTTCTATTTATAGGCATTATGGTATGTAAGGAGTAGTAAAAATCCATAATTACCGATTTAATGTCATTTAGTTGAAGCCATGTTCACAACTTAATCATAATCGATGCTACATGTGTAATTTCGTACAAAAGATAGTCTTTTCTCTCAAACATCATGATTGCATGTGCCCATTTGCTACAAATTTTTTTAATATATTTAGCAGGATATTATTTTATACAAAATGATGTGTAACATTTCCGAACCTACAATATATATTCCTAACATTTCCGAACCGTCATAGTAACATATAAATAAACCTTAAATCTAACTTAAGTGTTTTACAATAGTGGCACCCCGAAAGAAAATTTTGATCCCTCTTTTCGTTAAGTAAAAATTTTGTACTACAGGTTTTCAAATTTACCGTTAATCTCAATAAGAAGTCATTCTATGATCGTCATGCATTACTCATGGTCACGAAAAATTTAATTAGCACACGAATATCACCATTATTGCTCTTGTGTCTAAGAGAATATTTTAGAACTTGTAGCGATGAAACAATATTTATTTTTACAATTGTCAAACGAAGTCATTTACTTAGATTATTTTCATGAAACCATCTACGTCCAATAACCATGCAAACCTTTAAGAGAATTCAAAAGAAATATACACTTAAGAATGCATATAAACCAATATCAGATATATGCACATGCATATATATAAAACCAACTCATAATAATGGCAAACGTCCATCATCACAAATCCTTACACACTACCCTACCCACTATCTCATTTTGAAAAACACCTATCACATGATACGTCTCAAAACAATCTGATGCAATTTGAAATGGAAAAGATAAGAAATAGTAGAGATTCTTTAATAGTATTAGGAAAGGAAAAATGATGACTAACAGTATTAGAAATTTTTATCTGTGCAATAGTGGTATCGTGTACATTCACAATGAAATCTCAGCAACCAACAACAAACAAATTGAGTCTAAATGAGGACAAACATGATGACATTCGATCATAACGAAAATAAAAATAGCATTAAACAATACGGCTCGATGAGAATTTTCCTTGGGGTGCAAGAGACGGGGACGATTAGGATTTATAAGGGAGTGGAAACCAAGAGTGGTTCGAGTTATTATTATCATCATCCTTTCTCATCGACTAACAAGCTTGGACCTCGGTAAGTCGCCCTCGTGGCTTAACGTCTAGCTTTATTATATCATCATTCTACTTGTTTAACTACGTACGACCCAAAACCAAGGCACGTCTAGCTTCGACAAGCTAGACGAGGGCCTCGGCTTTGCATGACGTGTACACAACTCGCCTGGTACGAACCATGCATGGTTCGAATGTAAGCACGCATGTAAAGGCTGTGTTATGCCATGCATAAAATAAGTGAAGCATGGTAACACTAGTAAACAACATGTTATACGTAAGGAACTAGTAACGAACCAAAGGAAATTGCAATAACTATAAACACGTAGGTAATGTACTATGTTGGCTCACAAGGAAACTAAAAAATTGAGATTTCACGTGATGTTGTAGAAGTCCTTGGTTGTGAAATCGGCTTGTACAACGAGCATGACCAAGGTAAGCAGACGAACCATGGCGAGCTATGTGTCGCTGTTGGGTGCGTCACGGACACCATAAAAAGCGAACCCATCGTGCTCGTTGGCTTGTACTAATGCCCGTCATACCTTGGAAGTGGGTACAAATGTGACGCGCACCAACGTTGTCGATTAGCCAAACAGGTGCTGCACTTTGTCGAGGCTGTTGCATGAGACATGGCACCTCAGCACTGTTGGGCCTGCTCAGGGCACACCCAGTGCCTTGTTCTCGTGACATTTAAAGACCTCATGACGAGTAATGAGTCAGACACCATGGGAATTAAGGGCAGAAAACTAGTACATATATATTTATGTGAATTAGAAAGAATAATTTAAGGAAACACAACAGTGGTGATGAACCACTGTTGGGTCGATAGGCAGGAAGCAGAAATTGAAGGGTACCGGCCATGTGGGGTTTGGGATATTGTATAAATAATGCATGTGGTGTTTCCTACCACTTGCGTATAATCCACTTCATTAAATTAGACATAGAAGAGTATAGATACTTGCATGTTTCGAGCTCCTGAGTTGGCTCAGCCGAACCCAAATGGGTTGGTAAATACCTTGACGAGCCAATGTTTACTTAAATAAGTGGAAGATTAAATGACATTTTTTTGATAACTTAGAAATGAGTAGAACGAAACGAGTTTAAAACGGGTAAACAAACTTAACAGGTTTATAAGCTTATTTGACACACAAAAAATATTTTTGAAACAACTTATTCGGATTTTTAACTGAAAAGTTATAAGCGTAAAAGATTTAAAATATAAAAGTGGATATATTCTATATATTACTTAATTTGAAATGGGGAGGGGGGGGGACCGGAACTAAAATCCGCTATTTAGAATTAAGAGTATTAGTTGTAAATTCATAATCTTTAATAAGTATTGAACGGTCCGAGCGAAGCGTGATGAATAAAACTGATGATTTCACAAATAATAAGCCTTCGGATATAATAAACGCACTAGGAAAAATATATAAACTTAGTAACTTACAAATACTGGTTACATTTTCTCTAAACGAAATCACATGGATTGCAAATCTAAAGTTACGACGCGTGGAACAGTGTTAAATTTCCGGTATACAGATATTATAACTGTACGGTTCGCCCTTAGGCCCACGGTTTAATAACATTTGGAAAACATAAATCGTAAATCACCATAAAACGACAATGCCTTTTATGACTCATTTGCATAATTCATTTCATACATTAAGATCTGGAATGTAAACTCAGACTTTGTCATAATTACTTAGGTGTTTGATTGGTCAACTATTTGAGTACATTGATCTTTCCAATTCCAGTGATTTAACCGACAGGTTACAGTTTGCATAGCCTATGTTACTGTTTTAAATCAATCTTTTGGGGTGGAACATTATTTTTAACAGTTGAACACAAGTACATTTATTGATTTACTATTGGGTCTAAGTCCCTATTCAACCCAACTTGCTATATTGCCCGATTTATCATGAACCGTTAATTACTTGTAAGCGCGAATGTTATGGATAGATCTATCGGGATTGACATCCCTGTTTGTCTTGGACTGACATTAGTCAAGCAAACACAGTTTCATTTGAGTCAGTCACGGATGTCGTGGGTTGAGCATCTGCATGGGCTTATCTATGATGATTCATGTTAACACTTCGGTGTCATGAGCTTAGACAATAGTAAATACTTTTCATTGTGATATATAGGATTTCTATATTTCATGCTATGGTTATAAATCTTGTGGTTCATCACTATTATCAAATAACAAAACCTATGAACTCACCAACTTTATGTTGACACTTTAGCAATGTTTTTCTCAGGTGATCTATATTACGGAATATATGGAGTCTGTATTAGTATATTGGCATGTAGAGGTCTATCTCTCGTATCAAGTCCTCTTCACGCCATGAAGTCACAATCCCAAATCCCTTTGGGGGTGTGACAACAATTATGAAAAAGCAATAATACACAATGTAGGTTAATCTAGTCATAAAAACAATGTTTGATGCCTTCTATCATATGTGGATATAACTTGCCCACGCTGATGCTTGGCGGGCGGTGATTTTGATTACCTGTGTTATGTATGATCATTGCCACATTTGTAGTCGTTTGTAGACAAAAGGGATACATAATAGTTTATTAGAGCTAAGTATGTTTAGAGTTACAATTAGATTACATCTCAAGGAAACATCAAAGGTAGTGGCTTTAATATTGGGTACTGGAACTCTAAACATAATGATAGCTCGGCATTCGTGTTTCCTCTAGTAATGGCCTTGAAACATAATGCAAAAGAAGGTAGTGGCTTTCATATTTCTTCCGGTAACGGCCTTGAAACATAATGCAACGACTAACCTGGTCATCTTGTTATGTTCGTCGTTTATCACACGATACTGATAGAAGGATTGAAACTGATACACAAACTCATCCACCAAATCATGTCTCCATGACCAGGTGATGATGTCAAATGTTGTGCCCCATACGCGGCTGCAGCAGCTGCTGCACCTCCAGCCAGCATACCTCCTATACCAGCCCTGATGAAACATAAGAATGTTATGTTTGAACAAAGAAATAACAAAATGGCAAAAAGGCAAGAGCAACTTCGGGCAAGATCTCTGCAACAAACCATTAGTTTACAACATTACCTCACATCAGATATATGTTCAAAACCATGATCTAAAATCCAATATCCAACTCGGCCACTGGGGTCTTTGGCATTCAGCTTCGAGAGTGACCTATGGGTCAAAAATTAGTTGTAGCCAATTCAGTTTTTGAGTAGGCACAA
>BQNB010128248.1:4429-19310 GCA_026074375.1 Tanacetum coccineum | reverse complement strand
AGAGGTAGGACTTGTTTCCAGTCATGTGCCTAGAGCATCCACTGTCAATTACTCTTTTTTCCTGCAATTCTAGCTGAGGATTGCCCTACACAAAAAGTAAGAGAATCAGGCTCTCTTGGGGACCCAAGCCATTACAGACTTGGATCTGTCTTGTGCATCAACATATTCAAATCTTTTAAAGTTCATTGAAGCACCATTGTGTCTGGAGACATGGTCTAAAACTTTTAACCTTGGTCTCCAAACCCAACATGTTGAGGCCTTAACAGCATTAGCCTCATTACTTACTACTGCTTTTGGCCTAACAATAGTAACATTTCCCTTAATAGTATTAACTTTTTCATTGAAATTATTGTTCTTATTTGATGTAAACATGTTAAATGGCCTTTTAACATGTGAATGTGCTCTATTAAAAACATTTGATGCTGGCCTTGCACAGTTCACTGTTGGTTTTGGGTAAGCAGTATTAATTGGTCTGGTAGTATTAACTGATACTGCTGCTCTTGAAGAGTTTTGCCCAGCAATATTAAGTGTTTTAATGCCAGATTTTATTAAGATTGCTTTTGGAACAAAACTTCCTTTTGGACGAGGGTGAGTCATTCTTTGAAAATTTTGGTGATTTACCCTTCTAGCATTGTTTCATTCAGTATTTTTCACCATTTTCTTTTCATAGAAATCACAATCTTTGATCAAATGGTTAAAACTGCCACATACATAGTAAGCCTTATTTTTAAACTTAAAATTACTTCCTAATTTCTAAGTCATCAAATTATTCCAGTTTCTCTAGTTACCTCTAGGACTTTGACTGTTTTCCTAAGGTATTTAGCTTGCTTATCATTCTCTACCTTCTTAATAGACTCCTTAGGTGTTTTCAGATGCTCATTAGATTTAACAAATTTTACTTTAGCAAAACTTGATTTTCTCTGTTTAGATTTAGACTCAGTCTCATTCTCATCCTCACTGTCAGATATCCAGTCTTCAATAAGTGGTTCACCAACAGACTTAGGTTTTGACTCACTAGTCTTAGCTTTACTTGTTGCAACATTAGGTATATTGGTTACTAACTCACTAAAAACATATTCATCCTCATCAGCAAGTACCAAATCAGATTTAGGGGCATAAAGTTCCTAGTATAGGGAGGGGGAATAGCTTGATAACCTTCACTTGTTTTATACCTATCATTCTCCTGACTATCAAACACTTGACTATCAACCACTTGACTATCAAACCCCACACCAGTCTTGAACTTATCACATACTTGACTATTTAATATCAAGATTTAAAATCTTTATGTCCTCTTCAAAAACAACCTCATTCTTTTTATACACATCTAGTCTAGCCTCTACAGATTCTAGACCTTCTTTATAAGCTCCTACATTTAATTGAGACTTGATTCTAGACTGCTTTATAACACCTACATTAATTGAGACTTATTAAAATCTTTTTGTCAGATTTCATAATGTTCATTGAGAGTTTTAAAGATTTAAACATGCTTATCGAACAAGTAGATACCTCAGAATCTGAGCTTGAAAGAACTTGAAAACCTAAAGATGTATATGCCATAAGTGCCAAGTTTGTAGTTCCTTTTCATTATGCTTTATCAACTCCAGTCATATCCAAGTCCATCTTGAGCCACCAAAGTTGTTGTCTCTGTTGTTTCCACAGTCACATTCCTCCTTATAGGTTCTCTGTTCCTGTTCTCTCCTTGAGCCCTGCACTCCCTTACAAAATGACCCTTTTTATGACTGTTATAGCATTCCACCTTTAATTTGTTAAACCCTATGGTCTCAGAACCATTTGCATTAATCTTCCTTCTAGTCTTATTTAGAAATCTTCTGGCTCTCATGGTCAACATAACCATTTGCCACTTTAGATCCATCTCTTCCAAGTCATCAGCATCAATCTGTTGTAAGTCCTCATCATTTAATTATGGACTGTTAGATTGGTTTGCAAAGAAAGAATATAATCACACATCACCCATACTATCAGTAATTTGGGGCAGAGTTAAACCATAAGCTTTGATGAACTCCAGAGTTATGAAAGAACACCAAAATCCAATTTTGGTGAATTTTTGGTTTTGAGATTGATGACCCTTTAACTTCAATTTCATAAATCTTCAGATATGTTTTTGTAAAGGGCATCTATGCTTAAGGTGTCTAAAAAATAATGTTTTGTTCCTCCCAAGATTCCAGTAAGAGTCTTTTCCATTCTGATGGAGACTTCTTAAAAACTCTCAGAGTTCATCATCTTCTTGGAGAAATAGTTTCACCCAGAATCTCTAGCTGACTGATAAGCTTTTGTAGCCTATCATAGGTTTGATCAAGTCCTTCAGAGCTTGATCCATTGAAATTCTCATACTGTTGCTTTAGAAGTGTCTTTTGAGTTTTCTTTAACTCCTTATTACCTCCAAACCTTTTCTCTATAGCTTCCATCAGAGTCTTTGCACATTTGTAGGTATTAAACTTTAGTTGATGTTCATTTGTAAGAGCCATCAACAATGTATCTCTTGCCTTTAACTCATTCTTCCTTGCTAGCTTCTCCTCTGTAGTTGTAGGAGGATATGTTTGCTCAACACCATCAACAGTTCTCTTTGGCAGAGGTGAGTCTCCATTTACTATTACTTCTTAAAGAGCATAATCTATCATTAGGAAGTACTGTTCTATTCTTATTTTCTAAACTCAAATTCTCCTGGATTGAGCACTGGAAGTTTTGCAGTAACAACCATTGGTGAAGATACTGCCTCCAAGTTTTCACAAACAAATAGATCTGGTAAGTGTAGATTGTTTCTTCTTATTCAAAGCTTCTCAAACAACTCTTATAACACTTTGTTGGATCCCACTTGAATAGATCTTGCTTAGCTTTTAAAAGATAAGTTAGAATGAATAAATCCAAGACAACTAGTATAAACTTTGATCGAATATATCAAAACTATGCGAATTAGTCATTGATACTAAGAAGAATAAGCAAAAAAAAGAATTGATAAGATTGTATAATACCAAACTTTTTTTTTAGCTTCAATATAAAGACGCAACACACCCTTGATAGTGTTTAGGGTTACCAAAACCATTGAAGCCTATTGAATATCAAAAAAAATGTACTCACATTATGCCCTAGACCATCCCTTTTATACAACCAAGGAGTCCTACAAGGCTTACAAGACTTTCCTATGTTATCATGATCTTTTCTATAAACAAACGTAATCTCTTAAATAAATAAGTTATACATATCTTCTTTACAAATAAGTAATACTTATCTTTGTTCTCCAATCAATCTGTATCTCTTCTCTGATAAGTCTTTGATCTCATCTCTGTCAGCATAATCCTTCCAGCAGTAGTAATATACTCAGTATTAGTAAACTGAGCACAAGCAGTATTAACTCTTAGGAAGTTACTCTAGCTGTATTAACATATATTAGCATTACTAACTTTTTGTTACTAGCAGTAATAACGACTTATATATCTTTTAGTCTTCATCTTTGAGCATATCTAACCTTCTACTAGCATCAGAACTTTATACTCCATATTAATATATACTAATAATAATAACTAGCAGTAGTAACTTTTATACTACTAGTACTAACTACTTAGTATAATTTTCATTAGTATTACCAACAGCATTAAGTTATGCTTGACAGCACTAATATATACCTGAGCAGCAGTAACTCTAAGAATATCTTGAAGTCTTTTAATCCCAACAGTCTTGAATTCGAACCTTAGGGCGTAGGTATATTCTTTTCCTTCTGGGCTTACCAATATTAAACTCTCCCCGGAGCCATCAGAATTTGAGGTTCCATCAGTGAACAACTTCCATGCGTTTTCTAGTTCTGGTTCTTTTCTTTTGGCTTCTTCATCCTTTACTTCTCTATCTCCCATAGGGGGTGTTTCGGCTAGGAAGTCAGCTAGTATCTGCCCTTTGACTGAATTTTTTCCTCTGAATTCGATCTCGTGCTCTCCCAATTTAATTGCCCATTTGGCTATACACCCCAATTTTTCTAGTCTCGTAAGAATCTGTTTTATGGGTTTGTTGCTTAGAACTTAAATGGTGTGATCTTGGAAATATCGTCAAAGTCTTCTTGGGGTATATACGAGGGCTAGTATGAGTTTTCCCAATTCTGGAATATTTAACTTCGCTCCCCTGCAGTGTCCGGCTGACAAAGTACCTTGAACTGTGTCCATTTTTATTTCTGCCATTAATACTGTACTTATACTTTCCTTTAAGACTGCGAGATACATTATCAGGGTTTCTTCTTTGGTTGGTACGGTTACCGTTGGTAGTGCTTCTAGAAGTTCTTTCATTCTTCGAAAAGCTTCGTCCGCCTCCGTTGTCCATGGAACCAGCTTTCCGCTGGTGCAACTTATTCAGTGTTCGCATGAAAGGAAGCATTTTATCTGCTCCTTTCGAGAGGAAGCGATTTAAAGCTTCCAACTATTTGCTAAGATTTTGCATTTCGCTGACTGATTTGGAAGGTTGTAAATCTGAAATCGACTTTACTTTCGAAGGATTTTCCTTAATCCCTTGCTTTGTGATGAGGTTTCTTGAGAATATTCCTTCTTCTACACCAAAAGAACATTTCTTTGGGTTGAGTTTCAGATTAATTGCTCGGAGCCTGTCGAGAGTTTCCTTGATATCGGCGAGCATTTCTTCCTCAGCATTACTTTTTATGACTATCTCGTCTGCGTTAACCTCCATGTTTCGCACTAACTGGTGGTTGAACACTTTGTTGATTAGTTTCTGATAAGTTACGCCTACATTTTTCAAACCAAAGGGTAATCTTCTGTAGCAGAACACCTCTTCTCTTGTGTAGAAGGCTGTTTTTTCTTCGTCTCTCTCAGCTATTAGGATTTAGTGATATCCTTTGTATGCATCTAAATTTTTTTTAGTTTGTGCCTATGGAGATCTTCTACCTTTTGTTCGGCTATGGGTAGCGAATGATGCTCTTTGGGACAGGCCTTCTTTATGTCCGTGAAATCTACATAAGCATAGCTTCCATCTTCCATCGACTTTCTTCACAATGATAGGGTTTGATACCTATGTCTGATACTTGACTTCTCGCAAAATGTTGGCCTTTGTAAGCTCCTTCACTTGGATGTGAATCGCTTTGTTTCTTTCAGGTGCCAGGCTCCTTTTCTTTTGCTTTACTGGTTCCAAGTGTTTGAGTTCGTTTACCCTGTGCTCTGTATTGAAAGCTTCTCCTCCCATTATTATTGTTCTCGGGACTCCAGTCATGTACATAGTGGTCCACGCGAAAACATCGGCGTACGCCCTCAGGAGATATTGTAACTTTATTTTGGTTTTTGTTGGTAGCTGTCTCCCTATGGCAACTGTTTGCTCTAGGTATTGGTCGTTCACTACTATCCTTTCTTCGGCATCTACATGTAACATTTCTCATTTTCATGTCATTGTACGACATTTATTATCCGTCACTATATATTTTAGTCCGATACGCGTTTACTTTTAATAATTACTTTTAAGTTTAAATCGCGTAGACTAGAAATAACCAATTAATGTAAACGGTCATCAAATAAATTAAAGTTTACATCCACCAAGTAAGAAATAATTATTAAGAGGATAATTATGTTCTTTGCGTATTTTATTTTATTGGTCACGTAAAAGGGTTACGTATCGCAAAAAAAATACATTTGGACATACCCCGGAAATACCTAGACTTATCTAGACTCAAACCAATACCCACTTTTAAATAAATTTTGTGCATATAACCCACTAGGGGCCGGTTAGGGGTCCAAAACAATTAGGAAATCTTCCTAATGATCCTTACAAGTACTAGTACTTCATCTAACTCATTAATACTTGTCCTAATGGTCTCCTATTAGTCTTTTACACATTGGTTAAGAACCATTGTGCCTCTTGAATTCCTTTGTGACGCGGATAACTAAGAACCAACACACAAATCCATAAGATTTGCTACTAAGCAAATCTTGTACACATGAGAGTAATAAGATGTACTAAGGTGGTTTAGTAAAACGCATGTGTTAGCAACAAGGAAACTCAAAGAAACCACCTCCCTAGGTAACACATTTGGTTCGGTGTGGGTTTGTATGTGAAACCAAGAAGGAGTTACCTAGCTTCTCATCCTATAAATAAATCCACTAGCTCACTTAACACATTCCAAACTCTTATATAGTTTCCTTCTCGTCCATCAAACACAAAACGCAACCATACACTCCCATTGTCACACTTAAGAACACGACGACAGGCCTAAGGATATACAACGAGAGCACAAGGGGTATAGAGCTAAGGGCTAGCTACACCATGTCCCACCTTCCAATCTAAGAGCTATAGGACCCTTGTAATCTCTCATTGATGACACTTTATATTTCATAGTTTAATTATCGCTTGATTTCTAGACTTGTGTCGCGACCCATATAGGGTTCGCGTACCTATATATGTACATGTTATACTTGTGTGGTGCAAAGACCTATTTAAAACGCATGTACAAAGATGGATTATGTCAATCTAGGGCTTAAGTGCCTTACTTATATGAAAAACTCAGACTTCGACGTAAACAATATACATTATACACAAAATGGTAAGAAAACTATACGTAAACTTTCTTGTAAACACGACCCTATGCATGCAAAATAAGCTCACATTTGGTTTACTAGCTCGTTAACGAGTCTTAAGAGGTACTAGAACACATAACGGGCCACTAATGGCTTCGTTTAACCCACGCAGTCCACACTCGGGCCCAACAGGCCCAACAGTAGGGCCCACGAAGTGGTAATAAGCTCTACGAGCTTATTAAGGTAACCTACTAGCTTATTAAAACTTATATAGGCCCTTATACCCTTTAAAAACCAAACGAACCTTAATGGACCTTGGTACTAATTTTCAAGTAAAATGGTTTGTTGAGGCCAACGAGCCCAAATAAGCTCTAAATAATAAGCTCATCCGAGCTTAATCAATAACCAAACAGCTTAAGCAAACTTAAATAAGCTAAACGAAGCATTGTCTATACCCCGGACTAACTATAACACTACCAGTAAGTAATGACAATAATCTACCAGTAGTAAAAAAAGAAGGAACCCATTATGGTACTAACCAGTACTAAAGACAACATTATTCTACCAGGAGTATCTAATATTCTACCAGATAGTACGATCTACAGTAGTAACCATTATGGTACTGACCATACTAATGACAAAACATTATTCTACCATTAGTAACAAATAACTACTAGTATAATGACTAATATCTACCAGTAAGCAACTTATAAAGACCTAAACCATTTTTAAAAAGGACTAATTATGTAATTAACAAAACTAAAGGGTTTACATGTAAAGGTTTTATATTTTATAAACCTAGGACTACAAGTGATAACAGAAGAATATAAACTAGCAATTTATTGTATGTTATACATTGAGTCTTTAGCCTAAAACTTGTGTACTAAGACTGGCTGGCCGTATTTACATAGGTATTTGATGACGGTGTGATTCATACTTGGGATATCTATTATCAATTTCCAGAGGATTATTCACTCAGTGAGTTCATAGCCCCATGTTTTACAATTAATTTAAAAGATTAACATCCTTGGGGATGAGAACATTGCTTTGTTTTTGTTACAAATTGGACGCAAGTGTACATATTTATACCAGATTACGTTTTGCCTAAGTAAGCCGATAGAGCCACAGAGCCCTTTATCATGAGACTGTCCCAATATTACTGGATTTGTGAGCGCGAAATGTTCAGATAGATCTAGTTGGGATTCAGACAATCCCCATTCGGTGATTAGCTATCACTGGAACGAACGTATAACCATGTCGGATTTTACGCTGTTTAGGAGGTAAAACATCATTCATGGGGCAATTCATTGCAATAATATTGCATTTTATACTTGTCGATTTCATGTCATGAGCTTATGAAAACATAATTACCTTTAATGATGTTTTGCATTTGTTATGCTTAATCATACACTTGGAAATCATGCGTCTTACTATTGATTTACCTAAACCTATGAAAACACCAACTTTATTTGAGGTTTTAAAGCATGGTTTTTTCAAGTCAATAAGGCACGAGTGCGAGATACATTGGAAGTCAATAATTGTAGAGTCACACTTAAGAATTGGGGTCGTAATTACACTTTGGGGAACAATTAATTATAAACCAAAATCTTTATTTCATTGTTGACAATTTGAAGCCATGGGGCTTATGTAACAACAAGTATTTTGTTAATCTAATGTATCTTTTTCAAACGACACATTTAGTAGTCGTTCTCAGATCTTGTGCTATTGATCCAGAAAAATGTAACGCCCTCGGATATTCAAACATTCCGCTGCGTGCTCAGATTTGAGGGTGTTACAGATTGGTATCAGAGCCAAGGATATAAGAGAACCAGGTCAAAAGTCTTGCTGGACTATAACCTTTTCAAACACATGATTTACAAACGAGTTTGTATGGGGGGACAACCAAAAACAACACACATTACTTGTTTACATCTAGCACATATATGCTTACATGACATGCATTGTTTTAGCATTAGTAGGGTACTAAGTGCTTACATGATTGATATACGTGTTATATAAAGTGATATTACTTTATTACTAAATTACTATTAGTTATTAAAGCTAACAGACATATCATACGACCTTCCTATAAGTAATACTTTATATAAGTATATTTTTGCTTTTGTAGAGTCATGCTTTCTTTCTGCTTCATCAGCTGTCACATACACTTTCGTCTACACCGACTCAGAGCCTGGCAGAGCCTTCTGGGGAGCCGATGATGAGGAGGTATCTGAGGGAGGCATTCCACGGGTCATCGTATTAGGATATGACGGACTCCCGATACAGCCAGTAGCCCTACCATCACCGGATTACATACCAGGCCCAGAGAACCCACAGACACCGCCAGTTCCTCAGGACGAGGATAGCGTGGAGCCTATTGTCGAAAACACATCAGATCTTGACAACGGACAAAGCCTAATAACAACACCTTGAGTATAATACCATTGGAGGATGACCATGAGTTTCCGGCCTGAGTAGCAGCCATAAACCATCCTGTTGATTCACCTATCTCTGAGGTATCACCTAAGACCATGTTACTCTGAGTCGGAGTTCCTGAGGAAGATCCCGAAGACTACGAGGATGATGAACTGAGGATGTCCGGTTGACTATCCTATGGACGGGGGAGATGATGGAGATGATGATAACGGCGATTCATCTAGGGATGACGCTGATGGTGTGGATGAGGATGAGGAAGAGGAGGAGCACCTAGCTCCGGCCGACTCTGCCATTGTTATACCTGTTGATGAGCCTGTTTTTCCACCTGAGGGAATAGAGCTTTTTATACCACCACCCTCCACTGACATCACCATTGGAGCTAGGATTACTGTTTGGCCTCAGGCTTCCATATCCCTCCCACCAAGTAGGCAGATTGAGAACTTCCTAGCCATGACTACTCCATCACCATCACCACCTGATCTCACTAAACAAACCACGCCGTCTGCAGGAGAGCGCCTTGCTAGGGGGGGGGGTGCACCAGCACCACCTACACAATTCATGCACCTTTACTACCATCATCTGGGTGTCCAACCCATATCCAGACACACAGATAGCAATACACACAGGCTCTTCATTGATGCAGTCTTACTGCCGCATACCATCACCCCTCCACTACCCACCTCTACTACCATCTCTATATATAACCAACCACCTGTTGACCGTAGGGATGATATTCCCGAGTCTGAGTAGCCTCCCCGTAAGAGGTTGTGTTTGTCCACTCTACTCCAAAATATAAGATCGAAGAGAGTTTCCACTACTAGACCTAACCAGAGGTCGAGGGATAGAATTATGGCTTGTCCAGCACGTAGATGCTGAAGAGAGCGACAAAGATTAGAGATGTTGGGTACGGAATAGGGATACTTGGGTAGGACCCAGATACAGAGGCATTTTTCCAAGATAAACACCTATTAATCGTGGGAAGTCAAAACAAGGGTCACAGAGCTTGCTGATGCTCCATGAGCATGATACACATGACTTGTATGCTTTTACTAGAGAATGCTCAAGGATATAAAGGTCTCGTATCCAACAGTAAACTAGTCGATATGGACACCAGCGGGCCGATATACCCTACTTATGGGGGATAGGATGACCTCCAGGAGACAGTATGGATGGTGAAGGAGGAGGCCTATGCTTCCTGAGAGGCTTGGGCTCACTCGATAGGATTAAGTCAAGCGACTCATCAGGAGCTTCAAACCCATCATGATCATGTGTATGCACACGAGACCCATCTCCAGGCACATCAGACACAGCTACAGTTACAGAGTACTCTTATTCAGACACAGCATCAGGTACATAAGACTCGCTTTCAGATGCAGCATGCCAAGTTAGCAGTACTTCGAGAGACTGACCGTAGACGTCAGACACATATGGTAGAGACTCTCCGATCTTAAGATATGAGATGAGTATATTGATGAATGCAGGCCGAGTTGTTAGCACTGCGAGAGCAGCGTAAGAGAGCTAGACAGCCAGGACCAAGGCAGTATTCTAGATCACCAGGATGCTAGGGGATTCTGACAGACACAATCTAGTGATTTATGTTAATGGAATCTTGCTAGGTCAATGTACAGGACTGTAAAGTATTAGGGGGTTTCCCCGTGTAGCATAGCCTTAGATCTATTTGTATTGTAATAAAGTGTACTCCGACAAACAATTGTCTGTTAAAATTTTCAAAGTTATTAATGAAATGGATGTGTTATGTTTGTACTATATACTCCTCTTATGTTGATATCCATCTATGCATTATTACATACCTGACATATAACCTCAGAATTGTCTTTTGTAATCTTGACAAATCATGGCACCATTGACGACCAAAAGAGGACCAAATACACCCTGTTGACCAAAAACCAACACCAAACAACATGACATCCCGAATCCAATCCAAGCAATGATAGACCAAAGCTCTTTTGCCGAAACTCCACCAATGGAGATGGAAGAGCCACCGTTTCGCGACGGTGATAATTGAAGGAACGATGCAAACTGCGCGACCATGTTTTTACGCTGACTTCATGAAGTGTCAAACCCTTTAAACATAAAAAAAAAACAAGGGGAATGAAGGCGGGGTCAGTTTAACCGGTGGAATTGAAAAGATGGAGTCCATTTTTTAATATCCATGGTTGTGCTATTGAGCAAACCAAGTCAGTTTTCCACTAACACCTCTGTTTAGGTGCTGCTATTGACTTTGGAGGAATGTCAGATAAAACCCTAGGTCCCGAGGTATAAATGCAATGCTTGGGAAGTGCTTAAGAAAAATGATGACGGATAAGTATTGTCCCGCAGGTGGAAATTCAAGAAATTAGAAATTGAGGCTGTGGAACCTAAGGATCAGGGAAATGATGTCCCAGCATACCCTGAACGTTCTAAGAACAACCCTGATATTGTACCAAGTTTTGTTGCCAACGAAACCGAGAAGGTTGACAAGTACATCAGTGGACTTCCTGACAACATTTATGGGAACGTCAAGTCTGCCAGACCCAAGACATTGGATGAGACAATTGAATTGGCCAATGACTTGATGGATCAGAAACTCCGCACCTACGCGGAAAGGCAATCGGACAACAAAAGGAGGCCAGATGATATCAACCAGAAACAACCTGTCACACAGCAACAACCCTTTAAGAGGCAAAATGTAGCCAAGGTCTACAATATGAGGACAGGCGAAAGGAAGCCTTATGGGGGATCTTTGCCCAAATGCACCAAGTGCCATCTTCACCACAATGGCCCGTGCACCCAGAGGTGCCACAAGTGCAACAAAATAGGGCACTTTGCTCGCGATTGCAGGAGTACTGGTAACACAAATGTTGCCCTATTCTCAGAATGGCAATGGTGTCAAAGCTCCCCAAAGGATATGGTTGTTTAGAGTGTGGAGCAACATGGCATTTTTCAAGAGAGATTGCCCTAACTAAGAAATACAGATGGAGGAAATGGAATTCACAAGGCTGGGTTTTCTGCAGTTGGGAATGCAGAAAAGAGACGAAACACATCAGGAAACCCCAGATTGCCATGTCTCACGGGTACGTTCCTCTTAAATAACCACTATGCACTAACTTATTCGAGACACTGTGCTGAAAAACGTTATATCCACTACATTTAATTCCTTTGATAAACACCACGAACCCTACTCCATTAGAAAATTGTTATGATGTTGAATTAGCACTGGGATATTAGTCCGGGATAGACAATCATTAAACCGAGTTGCACTTTAAATTTCCTTAGACCATCCGTTCAACATAGAATCCTAATCCCGTAGAACTAGGTAGTTTCGATATCATATCGGTATGGATTGTTAAGAGATGTCACGTCGTGAGCATAGTGAGACTAGAAAACTCATTCAAGTTCCTTAAGGAATGAAACATTGGACCTTTGTGGCACACAAAAGTAGCAATTGAGAGAATCTCGGTTTGACTTTTATATTATGTTCAAAAAGCTCAAGAGTACATAGCAAAAGGATGCCAAGTCTTTTTGGCACGGATATCCGTCAAGAAAGAGGAGGACAAGTCGAAAGGAAAACAAATCAAGGAAGTACCAATCGTCCGAGATTTTTCCGAAGTATTTCCTAAGGACTTGCCAGGTGTCAGAATCTGTGTCTTAAACCTTTTTATATTGGCCTCCCAGCTCGAACCAGTGGAATTCTAAATCGACTTAATTCCATGAGCCGCGCCCCCGTCAGCTCCGCCAAAAAAACCCGTATCGATTATTTCCATCCGAAATTGAAGAATTATCAGAACAATTACAAGAACTTTCAGACAAAGGAATTCATAAGGCTAGAGCCTCACCTTGGGAGCCCCGGCCTTGTTATGTCAAGAAGAGGATGGGTCATTCAGGATTGCATCGACTACGTGATTTAAATAAACGGACAAATAAAGAATCGTTATCCACTCCCGAGGATTGACTATTTATTTAATTAGCACTAGGTCGAGTAATTATTTCGCCGATAGATCTGATGATCCAAGATATCACCAGCTTAGAGTGCGAGAGCAAGACATTTCAAAGATGGCATTTTGAACTCGGTATGGCCATTACAAGTTCCAGGTTATGCCATAGTCACTGACACGCACTGCGGTATTCATGGACCTCATGAACTAGTGTGGCAAGTCTTACTTGGATAAGTTCGTAATTAACTTTCTGATGACAATACTGATTAATCGAAGGACCGAGAAAGAGCAACGAAGAACATCTAAGGCAATTTGGAATTGCTTAAGGAAGGGAAAGCAGTTGTATGCTAAGTTTTCAAAATGCGAGTTTTAGATTTCGAAGGTACAATTCCTCGGTCACGTCATTGATAGCAGAGGCATACATGTAGATCCCGCCAAGATAGAGTCTATCAAAGATTGGGCATCTCCCAAGACACCAACGGAGATCCGCCAATTTTTAGGTCTTGCTGGTTACTATCGAAGGTTCATCGAAGGATTTTCGAAGATTTCTGAGTCAATGACGAAACTTACTCAGAAAGGAATCAAGTTCGACTGGGGAGAAAAGGAAGAGAACACTTTTCAGTTAATAAAGCAGAAGTTGTGTAGTGCACCGATTCTAGCTTTACCTGAAGGGAGCGAAGACTTTGTTGTCTATTATGACGCGTCACACAAAGGTTTAGGTGCTGTACTGATGCAGAGAGAGAAGGTGATTGCCTATGCTTCTCGACAACTAAAAGTTCACAAGAAGAACTACACTACTCGTGATTTAGAACTTGGATCGGTAGTGTATTTGCTCTAAAGATATGGAGACACTATCTATATGGAACCAGATGCACCATGTTCACCGACCATAAAAGCCTACAACATATTCTCATCAAAAGGAGCTAACATGAGCAACGCCGTTGGCTACAGTTGCTAAGTGACTTACAGATTGTGATATTCGTTATCATCCAGGGAAAGCAAACGTAGTGGCCGATGCGCTGAGCCGTAAGGAACGGATTGAGCCACTGCGGGTTCGAGCCTTAGTTATGACAATTGGTTTGGATCTCCCCAAACGAATATTAGAAGCTCAGATCGAAGCCCAGAAACCAGAGAATCTCGTGAATGAAGATGTAGGCGGTATAATCCGAAGGGATATACCCAAGGAAAGATTGGAACCACGTGCCGATGGAACACTATGTTTACACGGCAGGAGTTGGATACCTTGCTATGGAGACTTAAGATCCGTGATTATGCACGAATCCCACAAGTCGAAATATTCTATCCATCCCGGTTCCGAAAAGATGTACCAAGATGTGAAGAAATTATATTGGTGGCCAAACATGAAGGCTGACATCGCCACGTATGTTAGCAAATGCCTGACATGTGCAAGGGTCAAGGCCGAACATCAAAGGCCATCGGGATTGCTAGTACAACCAGAAATACCCAAGTGGAAGTGGGATAATATCACGATGGATTTTATCACCAAACTTCCTAGATCGTCACAAGGTTTCGACACCATCTGGGTGATTGTGGATCGACTTACAAAATCTGCTCACTTCCTACCAATAAGGGAGAATGATCCATTAGACAAATTGGCAAGGTTGTACTTGAACAGGGTAGTGGCAAGACATGGGATACCTGCCTCAATTATCTGTGATCGTGACGGAAGATTCACTTCAAATTTCTAGAGATCATTTCAGAAAGCTTTGGGTACATATATTAGTATGAGCACTGCGTATCATCCAAGAACTGACGGCCAGAGCGAGAGAACCATTCAAACTCTCAAGGACATGCTACATGCTTGCGTAATCAATTTTGGCAAAGGCTGGGTTAAGCATTTGCCATTGGCCGAGTTTTCATACAACAACAACTATCACGCTAGCATAAAGGCCGCCCTTTATGAGGCACTGTATGGTCAAAAATGTCGATCACCGGTGTTTTGGGCTGAGGTTGAGGAAGCCCAACTAACTG
>BQNB010128247.1:0-19310 GCA_026074375.1 Tanacetum coccineum | reverse complement strand
CCAATAAACATTTAATTCCCCTCGCATTTAATCACCAAGTACGTCGCACATTTTACCTTGTGCACCGCACTTCGACCCTCACTCAGCCTATAAATAGAGGACGAATTTCAATCCTTTTCATCCATCTCATACTTACAAATAACTAAGTATTTATTCCTTCATCCATCCTTCAACCACTACACACAATTATCCCCCTTATGAAGTCCTAAACACTTTTCAACCATTCTCCAAGCATAAACACCATATCCTTTGAAGAATCAAAATCAAATCACCAAGAACGACGAAGAACATCATACTAGTTTAGTAAAAGAATGAAGTTTGTTATCAAATCAAGTTATGTTATGAACTCCTTAGCTATGAGAGGCTAAATCTCTCAGGACTACTCGGTGATGTTATGATAATGAATAAGTGTTTGGAATGCTCATGATCACTTTAATCTCAAGCTTATGTTGCAACCCTATTATATCTTATCTTGTGGGCTTTGCTTATCGATCTTAGATTATATAAACATATCGGTATAGGTCAAAAGACCCGTTATGATCTTTGTGGTTTTAAAGATTTGTCCATGGTCTTTAACGTCAGTGTCGAGAAATCCACTTTTGTAAACTAATAAACAAAATAAGATTTGATATATTAGCAAATGGATTATTTGAGTGACACATTTAGTCTAGTTAGCTAAATATTAGTCTTGAGTTAATCAAGTTAATTTGTGAAAACTTTTTCTGACAAGAAATCCTTTTTTAAGTTAAAGGTTCCATCTTTGAGGTCTTAATTATTTCCAACACTTATGAATTATTTTCAACTATCCAAGTAGTCATCTTTATTATCACTGGTAAAACAAAAGTTATTTTCAAAATTGTTAAAGTCTATTTTCTTTCTGGTTACTTGAACACTACTCAAATCCCTGTGGACGACCTGGTCTTACCTAAAAAAGATTATACTACATACGTGGGTTATACTTTTACCCGTGTGTTTCCCTATAATAAAATTGGTATTTTTGTCATTATAAATTTAAAGCTTTTGAAACACATCAAAGTTTTTGGCGCCGATGTCGGGGATTTTTAAGTTGTTCTGTAGTCAACTCTGGAAAATTATTTTAACTTTCCCCTTTTTTTTAAAAAAAATCGCCGTACAGTTTTCTGGCAAACTGACCCAAATAACTTCTCCCTTGGATGCATACACGTGCTTCTAATTCAAAACTTGTTGACCCATTACCTGAACCTGAACGTACTCTGAATCGAAGACTTCGTCGACGAAATAGAAGAGTTCCATTCGATCAAAGAAACAACCCGCCTCAAAACCCGAGAATTGTCTATCCCCATTTTTCAACATCAATTACTTCCATCACTTTCTTGTTATTCTTCAAATTACAAAGCCAATGGTGATGAACCCATGTGGCTGCATGGACCGTGTTATCTCGCTACGACTCCTGGTTCCGCAACTCTATATCATGAAACCGTAATACGAAATTTGCTATTAAAGGTAACCACTTAACCCTTGTCAAAGGAAACCAATTTGATGGCAGAACCAAAACCGATCCTCATAAATACATTTATGAATTCCTTAGAATCTACAATATGTTTAAATATAGAGATACCGAGAATGAAGTTGTCGCTGATGATGTTTCCCAATCATCACTAGAGAAGCAAAACACATGGCTGGACGAACTCAACGAAAGGAACTATAGGAAACGTGGGATGAAATTTGAAACTGCTTTCATTAGCGATTCTTTCCCTAGGTCTTTTCGAAAGATCTCCTCGGAGAGTTCTATGCCTTTTCTCAATATGATAACGAATCTCTACCGATGTTGGCTTGTTATGAAGAAATGCTCGAATATGCATGGTCATAATTGTCCAATGGGCATATATTATCAAAATCTTTTTAATCATGGTCTCAGCAGAAATACCCAAGATGTTCTAATGTCGCAGTAGTGTTTCATTCTTATAAAACACCAAAAAACTAGCTTATCAGCTTCTCGAAGATAAAGTGTTAATCAGCTGATTGGGCTATAAAATCAAAAACCAATCATCTTTTAAGGAAAAACCATTGATTCGTTCCGATAAGGTAGAGAGTAATACCGACACTGACAAAATTATGGCCCGAATGGATGCCATGACCATAAAAATGGATGCTCAGTACAAAGAACTCCAATCTCGTGCTAAACAACCAACACCCGATCTTGACGATGATGACATGCCTATGTCCCGTAAAGAAGAAGCTAAATTCATGCAAACTTTTCGTAAGACTCGTTTTTACAATGATTACCGCGACCGAGACTCGAATCGCGATAATTGGCGTTTAACGGACGGAATGATTACAATCGAGACAACTACAGATCAATACTACATGATCAATCTTACGATCTTCAAAAACAATTCAACGATTTCATGAAATCTCAACAATCAACCAACGCTTTTGTCAAAGAAACATTCATGGACCTCAAAACTCAACTGAAACAGTAGCAAAAAATCATCAAGCTTCAATCCAAAGCCTCGAACCAAGTTTAACAGACTCGCTGAAAAGCAATCCGGTCGACCTTCCGGATCTCTTCCAAGCAACACTCAACCAAAGCCACGAGGTGGCAACTCTAAAGCTTACCAACCATCACAAGCTCGTAATGAGCATGTGAATGTCGTATTCACAAGAAGTGGTAAATCCTATAATCACAGAAAACGGCTGATCAAAGAATAATTCTGAAAAACCTTCAACTTCGTTTGCGATGATGAAGACGATGAACCTACACCTTAACCAAAAACTCAACCCACAAAACAGTCAAGACCAACTGTTACCCAAACATACAACCAGATCTCAGTATCCTTAACGTCGGAGAAAGAAAAAATGAGCCCAATACCAAAAAATTTCTGACATGATCGAGTCGTTCCGAATCACTTACCGTTGTTAAACGTCTTAGCGAATGCCTTACTATGGCAAATGTATCAAAGAAATCATACGCAAAAAGCATAAAACGATCAAATTTATGGCCGCTTTCTTGAGCGAGAAAGTTCAGCATGATCCAAAATAAGTTCCACAAATACTCGGAGACCAGGGAAGTTTCCTTATTCCATGTTAATTTCACAAAAACTTCCCTGCAATGCTTTTGGCCGATCTGGGTGCTCGCATTAAATTTTGCCATATTCCTTATTATGCAAAATAATCTTTCAAAACTCTATAAACTACCATAATGGCTTAAGATTAGCCGACAGATCATTCCAATGCCCTGTTGGAATAGCTAAGAATATGCTCTTCGAAGTTGGTAAATTCACCTTTCCTGCTGAGTTCGTTATTCTCGAAATGGAAGAAGACAACAAAGTTCCCCTCATCTTAGGATGACCTTTTATTCACACCGCTGATGCAGTTATTCGATTTAAACATAAACAACTCAATCTTGGAGTTGGGATTGAACAAATGATCTTTAATATCGACTCTGCGATGAAACACTCTTACTCAAACGATGATACATGTTTTAGTATCGATGAAATATTAGAAGAAGATTTTGACGCTCTTCTAGACGAAGGAAGCAAAATCCTCCATTCCATCGAAGGAACCCTTCTCGAAGAAGAAATTTTTTCCGAATTCGATGAATTCATGGCAATGACTGCCGATGAAAATTCTGAATCTGAATCCGAAGAACCCCATTCGCATAATATCCCACATAAACACCGATTATAAAATCAAAACATCTCTCGAAGAACCTCCTACGAATCTTGAACTTAAACCCCTTCTTGATAATTTGGAATATGTATTCCTGGAAGAACCATCTTTTCTCCCTATGATCATATCATCTAAACTATCTGCTCAAAACAAAAGCAAACTTGTATCAGTTCTTAAAAAACATAAAGAAGCTTTTGCATGGAAAACAACAGACATTCCTTGGTATTGTCCTCATTCTGTAACCACCAAGATACAACTTTTGATGTCAAGAAACCAGTTGCTCACAAAAAAAAGGTTAAAATCCCAAAAATATGCTTGAAGTTGTTAAAAGAATCGTTAAACTCTTGGATACCGATATTATTTATCCAATTGCCGATAGTGCCTTGGTTAGTCCTATTCACTGTGTACCAAAGAAAGGCGGTATAACAGTCGTCACCAAAGAAAATGATGAACTTGTTCCAACAAGAACCGTTACGGGCTGACGAGTATGCATCGATTATCGTAAACTCAATGAAGCAACCACAAAAGATCATTTTCCTTTGCCGTTTATGGATCAAATGTTAGAAAGACTCACAGGAAATAAATATTTCTGTTTCCTCGATGGTTTTTTTGGATATTTTCAAATTCCTATAGATGTGTGCTAAAACACACATCGTTTATATCCCGTAAAACACTATTAATCGGACTAAAAAATACTAAATTATGCTTAATCATCTTGCAAATATGTTTGTTTGGTATTTTTATGTCTTTCAGGTAAAATGATTGAAAACGGAGCAAAAACGGATATTTACGGGTTCATCGCAATCAAGAGTGCCTATTATTCAAAAATCAAGACAAAGTCTTGAAAAGTCCTCGAGCTTTCCATTGGAAAGAGCACAGAAAATGGTTCAAACAATGCCTCGGGATCTTATTGGTCAGCCCGTAACCTATTTAAATGGGTCGGGTCAGCCGATTATTTACTAAGCTCAAAAGCCCAATGATAAGTCCAACAAAGATTTATTTTAATTTGAATTTTGAAGGTGATGACGAAGGGTGACGTCATGTCACGTGATATGAAATTAAATCAAATTAAACCATGTGACCGAGCACTAAGGATTGAGGGCGAAAAGAAGTTGTACACGTGTTCAAGGCTAATGTTATAAAATGCAATTCATTTCAATTGCTAAAGAAAGAGATCAAACAGACAGAAATCTTTACATATAAGTAGCTATTAGGAAGTCCACGTGTCGCACTCTAAACGGTGGATTAGACCTGCCCTTTTCTCTCAATCCGTGTGACACTTGATCCGAGGCAGTGATTGATTATGTAATGATTGGGCTGAATTTACACTTCTACCCCTTCTCACCCTATAAAATCCACCGCTCCTCATTTTTACTCACCTAGGCTTTTAGTTTTCTTAGTTTTAGTTTTAAGTTTTTAGCTAATTTCAATTTTGTAGTAGCTTATTTCTGAATTTCTTGCTTGTTGTACTAGCTTATGTCACAAGCTTATTAAGAAGATGTAATGAAAATGGTTTGAAGTTTGTTGAAGATCTCGTTTTGCTTATCTTTTGCTTATTCGTTCGTTTCCTTTTCTTTTTGTGTTAGCTTATTCTATAAGCTGATTTTTCGTGCTTATTTTCGTAGCTTATTATTGTCAAAAGTTCTTAACGACTTAGATAATGACTCCTAAAAGCTTTCCAAGCTAATTTGACTCATTCTAAATCGTTTTTAAGTACTTTTTGAATTAATAAGCTAGAATAAGCTCGAATTTAGCTTATTGTTGTGCTTATATTGTTTTAGCTTAATTAGAAGCTCATATTTTCTGTTAAGATAAGCTTTTAAACAGCTTATCTGGATTTAAGTGAGCTAATATTGCTAGATCATACTTTTGAGTGCTTATTTGCTTATTCGATTTGTCATTATAGTAGTTTTTATGCTTATAGCTTATTCTAGGTCCTTGTTGCTGTTTTTCGTTTGCTTATTTAAATAGTCGAGTGCTTATTTTGTTTGCATATAGGATTATTAAGTATTTTTAAGTTTTTGCTCTCGTTTTAGCTTTTTTCCGTTTAGCTTATTGTGTTAATTTCGAGTTTATCTAGTTCAAAATCCTTATTTCGTTCATCTAGTACTCGTAGTAATCCTGGCTTATTGAGTTTGGTAATTTGTTATTGCTTAATAGTTATTAGTTTGGTTCGAGATAAGCTTGAGCTTATCCGGTTTAGTTATTGTAACTTTCGCTTGAATTGTCATCTTAGAAATTAATTTCTTGTGCTTATTTGATAGATAGATCCATAGAGTGTTAGCTTTTTCGCATGTGATTATTGGTTCGAGCTTATTAATTTGGCTTATTCTTGTGATAAGATTTAACTAGGACACGTTTGGTTAATAAGAGTGAATTTGGGCCTTATCTTGAATTGGGCCACGTTTAGGTTTATAATTTGAGCCTATTGGATTGTAAAATTAAAATCTTGTCTGTTGTTGGTTTGTAGAATTTAAAAATTGGGCTTGCAATTAGGATCTTGGGGCTGCGAAATTTGTTTTGTAAACTGTTGACAGTTAACATTTTGTGTTTGTGTCACTTTGGTATCGGTATACTCACGAGGCGTGGAGCTTAAGGGTTTATTTAGCTAGACCGAATTTGATTATTTGTTTTAGCTAAATAAATCGGGTGGTATTCGTTTTAATTGGGGTCTTCAATTCGTTTCATTTTTTTTATATTTTTTCTATACTATAGTGTAGTTAGATTAACAATTGTTTGCTTTTGCTTATAGATTATTATGAGTAGCGAGTAGTTTAATTAGTGTTTGTTAAGTGAAATTGTGAATTGGGAATTAAGTGTGAATTTAAAAAAGGTTTAATTGATTAATAATTTTTGATTATTTAGATTGGTGGTTTAAATATTTTAAAGGGCAAAATCTAGAAAAATGGTTAAACTACACATCTAGTAATTAATATTCTTTTAAGAGATTTTGTCAATATAAGCCAACGTTGTGAGATAACTATTTTTTCTAAGGACGTTAATTCGTTAATAAACCTTAATTCACACTTAATGAACTTTTCACATCACTTAGCAAGCATTTGCATTTTAATAATCTTTTAGATCATTTTAGTTTAATTCTCGTAGCTTAATTGTTTACGTATAATTTTAGTATAATTTTCTTAGAATTAAAGAGTAGTTTTTAAATACCAAAAATCCTTATAAAGTAATACAAGCGATTATTTCTTCAAAAACATAATCGTGTTTGTTCAATTCAAACCTTGTTGGGACTTCGACTCCGAAAAGATTGATTATTGTTTGTCCTCAAGCAATTTTCACATCCTATGGGAATACTTATATATACTATTACTCGATGAGTACGTTTCGTGCGACTCAGTTTTTGGCGCCGTTGCCGGGGAGGTTTTGTTAAGATCATCACGCTTTTGTTTCGCGGTTGACGCCTTGAGATTCCATTTTCTTGAAGGTTATTTTTGTAACCTATTAAAAACTATATTTAATACAAAAAATTATAAAAATCAATAAACAATCCAAAAAAATTTTCTTTTATTTTCTGTTAAAAAACAAAAATAATTTTTCTTATTCTTTTTCTTTATTTTTTTCTATCTTTCTATAAGTGCATGAGCTCAGTTATTCCGCTTGACGACTTTTATCTCCTATTGAAAGATCGAAAAGTTAATAGTCGAAGGAATTAAAGTGAACACTTCATTTTTTTCCTTTCGATCTAGAAGAAGACGATATGGCTGGACAAGCTCCACCTCAGGGTCGATACCCGACCTCCGCTCGATGGAGGAATTACGTAGGCTCCTACCGATGGCGTCGAGGATGCAAATTGTTGTACCCCTCCATTCCGCTATTTCAATTCGAATTGAAGGATGGTTTAATTAATCTAGTAAGCCGTCTATCTCTTTTCACGGTTTTATGAATGACGATCCTCATTTAATATACGACGTTTTTCGAAAATAAACTCAAACGGTGGAACTTAATCAAGTTACCCGATGTTTTTAAGTTGATGTGGTTTCCATTTTCTCTTGAAGGAGCAGCCGGACTTGGCTTGATAAAGAACCTCCAAATTCTATCACAACTTGGAACGATCTTGTGTCCAAGTTCGTGAACCATTTCTTTCCTCCTTCTAAGACTACCAATCTTCGAAATGAAATCACGAGATTTCAACAAAGATTCGGTGAGACTTTTGGCTGGAAGCTCTGGGACCTAATTTATAGATCTTCTTAACAAATGTCCCCATCATGGGCTTTTCTCTCCTTCCCATCAGATTGATACTTTCTACAATAGTTTGAGTCAAGCTGATCATGATTCTCTTAATTCTGCAGCTGGAGGTAATTTCTTGACAAAGAATACCCAAGAGGCTTTGACTATTATTGAAAATAAATCTAAAGTTCAAACTTCTAGAAAAAACCTCAAGTTGTAAGTGCTAGTGGGTAGCTCAGCTCAAGATGCTCATATTAGTTCTCTCACTAAGCAAGTTGAAGCTCTTCTCGCTTTACACCGACCGGTTGATTCTACACAAAATGGAGTTAATTCTATTCAAAACGGTTGTGAGACATGTGGTGGTCCACACCCCTACTTCGAGTGTCAAGCCACCGGTGGCTACACTCAGGACGTATACGCTACTTTGGGAACCTATAAACAGGGTGGTAATTCTTATCAACCACAAAGGTGTAAAACGAAATCTGGCTTAGCATCGTTCGATAACTATCTTTGGACACCGGATTAATCAAGGGAAATAATCAAAATCAAAACAATCAGGGAAATTATCAAGGAGCTAATCAAGGGAATTATCAAAATTATCAAAACAGGAATCAGAATCAGAACCAAAATTAATATAATCAAGGTTCTCAAAACCAAGGTTTTAATCAAAACAGAGGTCTGAATTATAATCAAGGAAATAACTCTACAAAATCAGGGAATATAATCCATAATCAAGCTCAGTCAATGTGCTTCTTTTGAAGGAAATGATGAATTCTACATATGAAAAATGATTGAGGTAGGATGCAAAACAAATGCAAGAGTTATAAAAGATGTAATCGTGCAAAATTGAAAGAACCATAACACTAATATGTCAAATAAAATGGATCAAATGCAAAAGGTTCGTATGGAAAGACCTTAGGGAGTGTTGCCAAGCAACACCGTTCCCAACCCTCGGGAAGATCTTAAAGCTATCACCACTCGAAGTGGTGTTACTTTAGCTGGACCCTCGGTTCCTCCAGGATCCACAATTGAATGACCACCCCTTAGGGGGAGATTGTTAGCCATGTTTTTAGTAAAGTGATGGTCATTATCAATCTCGAGCCTTGTATAGGAAAACATAGTTTTACGGGAATTACTTTAAGCTAGTTGGGCCTTAGAGTCGGGCTTAAAGCCCATTAGTAAGTGGTTCGGCCCAACCACATTGCAAATAAACTCATGAAGGGTTTTATCTCTTGTAACTATATAAAGCCCTCTCCAAGTGTGGAGAGGGTGTTGCTTCTCATTTCTTTCTAGTGCAAGTAACCATCTTTATTTTTCTCTTTTTATCTCTCTCTCTCTAGTTCTTTCTCTCTCTAAAACCTCTTATCTTATTTTGTGTTTTTGGTGATGAAATGATAGCATCTAACAAGATTCTAGAGTTTAATCTCTATCTTCTTGATCTCGCCTCTTGGGTAATATTTAGCGGTCATCATCTTTTTCAATGTTTTCCATGGCATTCCGTATGCAGCATCATGACCAACAGTCTTGACGTGAGAATTCTACCATGTTAGAGCACTGCTAAGAAGAGTGCAAGTAGCAAACTTGATCTGGCATGCGATAGTGCAGTTTCTAATATGGAATACAGACTCCATCTTCTCAACCCATTGAGTTAAATTAACAACTCCTTCAATACCCTTGAAATTAAGGGGTTGGCATTTCAAAAATTCACTGTAAGTGCACTCGCGAGCAGCTCGCTCTGTCCTTATGCTACAAGTTCCCGAATCATGGTTGTTATCACCATTTCTACTGGTTCTGTTTGCTTCAATTTCTGCCAATACATCAGCAACTCCTTGGGCTATCAATTGCTTAATAGCCGCATTAGTCATAGGGGCGGTGGTTGTTGTGGTGGTTCTCTTTTGGCGGCATTTTCTTTAAATTACAAGAAAATATAATACACGTTAGATTTTATACAATCATATATGCATAATAAATAAAATAAGATCACATCACACAGTGAAATATACAACTGAAGTGAAATCAACAATTATATAAATAAATCGACATCCATACATAACAATATCGATAATCATACATGATAGTTTTGATTACAACATGATCAGTACATATGAGATACAAAATGAAAATACGGTAATAAGGCTATGCTAGCTGGGAATTACCCATAATACTTAGCATGTCATACAAGATAACTAAAAGATGAAACAAAATCCCTACAGCCTACTAGCTGAGAGTTACCCATAAAACATAGCAGGCTATGCAGGATAGCTAACAATTGGTACAATACTAACAGCTACTACTAGTATCGGCTGGTCCATCCTGAGGTCCTGCCTCTGCAGTGTGCACGAGCTCTCTAAACCTGTCGTACTCGTGCTGAATGTGGCTCGCCAGTCTGTCCTCATCTCTAATCCTCTACCTCTGTAGTACATCTACATCCTTTGCAAAGCTCTAATCTGGGACTTCATGGCCTAGCTTAGCTCTCAGAGTGAGCCCGTGCCCGACAGGTATCAGCAGCCTTACGCTCGTAAGAAGAAGCCATCGAGCGAAAGTATCTCCTTTCTCTCGTCAACAGAGAGACTTGAGCTCTCAGCAAAGCTCGGTCATCATGTGCGTCCTCACAATGCACTTGGAGCTCATGAGTCGACTACCTTTGAGTAGTAGCAAGGTCTGTAACCCTCTCATTGACCTCCCTCACGGCGGTCATTGCTCTACTCTCAGAAGCACGAATACTAGCATCTATAGTATTAATAAATCCATAGTCAACCCTATGAGCTAGAGTATGTCCAGCCTGCCTAGCAGCAGCAGCTGACGAACTCTCCCCAACCTCAAACCTACCAGTGGGAGTAGTGAAACGAGCTCTCTTTCAAAGCAACATGTCCGCCTCAGGAAGATCATCCCTATGAGTAGTATATGGTAGCAACATGGGTGGTGATGGTGCATGTAATGGTAGTGGTGATGCATCTCTCGACCGAATCATGGCCGCTCTATTTCCCAATGGTGCCTCAGCATAGGTAGGGCTAGTATGGGTAGGTGGTGATGGTAGTGGTAATGATGGTGAGGGAATCTGAGGGAGTAGAGATGATAGTAGAGTAAGTGGAGATGGTGGCGGTAATGGAGGTGTAGGTGCAGAAACATACTCAGCGATGAGTGCCTCAGCAGATGCTGCCATCGGTGACTAGGTTCGGACAGATATCCTAGCCTTGTGAAGTCTAGGTGATCTAGGTGGTGTGGGTGCAAGCTCGTCTGTCTTGAATGCCTTTGTATCCTCAGCTGAGGAGACAGGGTGAATAGTATGTAATGCAGTAGAGTCGGCCGGAGCTAGATGCTCCTCCTTCTCCTCGTCCTCGTCCTCCGTCTCCTCCTCATCATCATCATCCTCATCATCATCATCATCATCATCATCTCCTCCATATGCAGGATACTCAGCGGGGTCCTCCTCGGGATCCTCCTTTGGATCGGAGTCAACAACATAGCCCGGTAATAGGGCTGTAGGTGAAGCATCAGCCGGTAGAGGCTGATCCTCAATAGGTACCTCATCATCAGATGGTACCAAGTACTCCGGGTACTCTGGACCAGGTACATAGTCCGATGAAGGTGGGTGCTCAGGACCAGGCACGTAGTATCCGATGCAGTGTGGGTGCTCAGGTCTCGAGGCATGTAATTCAAGCAGGGGGGGGGGGGGGGGGGCGACAGTGTGCCTGCCTTTAGGAAATCTCGGCGCCTCCTCAGGTACCTCTGGCTCATTATCGGATACCCACTGGAATCTCCTGGGCTCGGAATTAGAATAAATAGACGTGTAGGTAAACGTCGAAGATGACATGACTGATGTAACAATAAAATAAACTTATATAAGTATAATATATAAGACATGTATAGTAATATACGTAATATAATATAAGTTACGTATATAAATTCAGGGGGGGGTGGGGGGGGTAGCAGTCAGATATACACAAATAGTGTATGTATGTCCTGTGAAAACTTTTAAATCCCCGGCAACGGCGCCAAAAACTTTGATGTGTTTCAAAAGCTTTAAATTTATAATGACTGAAAATACTAATTTATTATAGGGAAACACGCGGGTGAAAGTATAACCCACGTATGTAGTATAATCTTTTTTAGGTAAGACCAGGTCGTACACAGGGATTTGAGTAGTGTTCAAGTAACCAGAAGGAAAAATAGACTTTAACTATTTTGAAAATAACTTTTGTTTTACCAGTGATAATAAAGATGACTACTCGGATAGATGAAAATAATTCATAAGTGTTCGAAATAATTAAGACCTCAAAGATGAAACCTTTAACTTATAAAAAGGATTTCTCGTCAGAAAACGTTTTCACAAATTAACTTGATTAACTCAAGACTTATATTTAGTTAACTAGACCAAATGTGTCACCCAATTAATCCAGTTACTTATTATATCAAAGCTTATTTTGTTTATCAGTTTACGAAATTGGATTTCTCGACACAGACAATAAAGATTATAGACAAATCTTTAAAACCATATAGATCATAACGGGTCTTTCGACCTATACCGATACGATTATATAATCTAAGATTGATAAGCAAAACCGACAAGATAAGATATAATAAGGTTGCAATATAAGCTTGAGATTAATGAGATCATGATCATACCAAACACTTATTCATTATCATAACATCACCGAGTAGTCATGAGAGATTTAGCCTCTCATGGCTAAGGAGTTCATAACATAACTTGATTCGATAACAAAACTTCATTCTTTTACTAAACTAGTATGATGTTCTTCTCGTTCTTGGTGATTTAATCTTGATTATTCAAAGGATATGGTGTTTATGTTTGGAGAATGATTAGAAAGTGCTTAGGACTTCATAAGGGATATAATTGTGTGTATTAGTTGAAGAATGTATGAAAGGATGAATGAAGGATTGAAATTCGTCCTCTATTTATAGGCTGAGTGAGGGGTGAAAGTGCGGCGCACAAAGTAAATTGTGTGACGTACATGGTGATTAAATGCGAAGGGAGTTAAATGTTTATTGAAGAAGTGCGGCGCACAAAAGAAATTGTGCGGCGTACTTAGGGTATTAATGCAGTAGCATTTATGTCTTCATTTATTCTTCAACGTCACATACGAAGTGCGGCACACAAAATACTTTGTGCGGCGTACTTATGGAGTTAATGCTGAATTTGACTAATTCTTTTAATTCTTTTGACTTGAAGATAAGTGCGGCGCACAATTGGTAAGTGTGGCGCACATTTGCACTTTAGGCTTGATTCTTTATCTTTTCTTGTATGTTGTGTTTCTTAGTGTATAAATACTCGATCTTAGTTGTGTTTGACCTCGAGATATCTTCAAGTGAACCTGCAAGCAATTCAAGCTATTAAGTATCGAAAGTTCATGAGAAAGATTTAAAATATAAAAAATATACGCCAGCTAAAAACATGTATAATTGGGGTTATCAGATCCCTCCACACTTAGCTATTGCTTGCCTTCAAGCAATCAAAGCAAGAAAATAAGATCATTTATCGTGACATGGAGAAAATTTGGATTATACAAGTGTTTACAGGTTTAGATAACTTTTTAGGCATTGACATATAACTAAGCACCTCACATAGGGAATGTGTTTGATTTTGAATTCACTCAGTTCACTCTATAGGGTTCATGTATTGTGAAGACACTCAATTTGTACAGACATAATCTAGACAGCTACCATAGGATTGTACTTGACACATAAACCTGACCGAAGGGCAGAACTTGATACCGATACAAGATAATAGCATATACAAATCTTCATGTGTTAGAACTTAATCCTTTATTTCTTTAAACTTCTATATCTTAACATTTTATTATTATTATTATTATTTTTATTAATAACTATGGCTTGGCACATAACTTCTTCTTTCAACTTTGACTTTTTACTTAGGCATTCCAGCAACTTAGCACTAAAGGGAGTGCTTGCAAGAATAGAAACTTGTGGGATTCATAACATGTGATAGGCTTCGGTCTAGTAAATAATGATCAAGCACAAGTTCTAGAGCTTCTAAATTACCGACTCACTCAAATATAATTATCAACCAATACCAATGCTCCAGAAAAGGCGACAAAAACACATATACACATCCATAACGATGAAATAAATACACATGATTGCTTACTCTTTAACTTGAACAAGCTAAAGGCATCAATTATCTTGGGTACCAAAATTGGGTATCAGAATATTCTAAAGGCTTATAATTCTCACAATTTAGTGGACCGGGTTGTGCTAGCTATAATGTCAATCCGATTAGATTTGCCTTACTAAGAGCATTTTTTTTAATTTTGAAAGTATCAGTTGGAAAATTTTGGCAGGGCAAACATGGAAGGATATGATTAATTTTTCTTATTTTGTTCGCCTCCACACTTAAGTTGAACATTGCCCTCAATGTGATAACCAATAATAGAGATAAAATAGGGAAAATTAAGGGAAAGCGGTACTTCTCGTGGTATAGAGATAAATAGCTACGAGAGAGCTATCCTTGAGCATACTTCATAATTTTCCAATCTTTAAGCTATATTACCTGCATAAAAGTAAACAAAAAAAAATTGTTGTTGTTTTTTTTGAAGAAATAAATAAAGAATATGAATGGAAGAATGGAGGAGAGACTCCTCCACACTTAAGTGAAGCACGGGTTGCCTCCCGAGAAGCGCTTAAATTTTAAGAGAGTCGTTAGTCAGACTCGAACTTGGTGAGTCATTCTTTGGGAAAGAAGGGAGTTACTGCTTCCCTTTGGTCATTATAATCTTTTTCTTCATGATATAGTTTGAGTCGATGGCTATTAACAATAAATGTTTTTCCATCCTTTCCATATAATTCAACATATCCGGACGGATATTGATGTTTTACTACGTATGGTCCTAGCCAGCGAGATCGGAGTTTCGGCTATTTGAATTTATACTTTGAGTGAAAGAGCAGAACCTTATTTCTGTGTTTGAATTCTTTTCTCATTTTTAGTTTTCTATCGTGCCAGACTTTGGTTCTTGCTTTGTATAGACTGGAGTTTTCATAGGCTTGGTGTCTAAGTTCGTCGAGTTTGTGTAACTGAAACATTATTTTCTCACCAGCAGCGATGAGATCCGGATTGCAATTCTTCAAGGCCCAGTATGCATGGTGTTCAATTTCAAATGGTAAATGGCACTTTTTTCCATATATTAGTTTGTAAGGTGTGGTACCGGTAGGTGTTCTGTAAGCAGTGTGAAAAGCCCACAAAGCGTCATCAAGTTTTCTTGACCAAATAGCAGGATTGTCTTTAACAGTCTTTTTAAGAATTATTTTAAGGCCACTATTCGTGTTTTCAACTTGACCACTAGTTTGAGGGTGATATGATGTAGAGAAACGGTGGTTAACTCCATATCTTTTCATTGTCTTTTCCTTTATTTTATTGCAGAAGTGAGTACCTCGGTCACTGATTAGAACTTTAGGCATTCCGAAACGACAGAATAGTTTCTTCAAGAAAGTGATAACTACTCGGGCATCATTGGTTGGTAAAGCTTAAGCTTCGGCCTATTTGGATACATAATAAACAGCGACAAGAATGTATTTAAATTTATGCGATTTTGGGAATGGTCCTACAAAATCGATACCACATACATCAAAAATTTCACATACTTGAATGTTGGTTAAGGGCATCTCATCATGTTTCAATATATTTCCTGCCTTTTGGCATGCTTCGCAAAGGCAAACTAAAGTATGAGCTTCTTTTATGATTGCCGGCCAGTAAAATCCTAAATCTAGGACCTTTTTAGCGGTTACATTTGGTCCATAATGTCCACCAGTAGGTCCATGGTGACATTGATCTAAAATGGTTTGGGTTTCTGGTCCAGATATACAGCGTCTGATCATACCATCAGAACATACTTTAAAGAGGTAGGGTTCTTCCCAAAAGTAATGTTTGAGGTAAGAGAAGAATTTGTTCTTTTGTTGATACGTCATCCCTTTTGGTATAATATCACCTACCAAGTAGTTTGCAAAGTCTGCGAACCATGGTTCATCTTTGGTGTTGATTTCCATAAGGGTTTCTCCAGGAAAGTTATCATCCACTTCACTGTCATCACTTATTTCTTCATTTTCAATTCGGGACAAGTGGTCGGCAGCGACATTTTCTGTACCTTTTCTATCCTTGATTTTTATGTCAAATTCTTGTAAGAGTAGTATCCAACGAATAAGGCATGGTTTTGAGTCTTTTTTTAAACAAATGTTTAAGAGCTGAGTGATCAGTGTGAACAATAGTTTTTGATAGAATTTTGTCGAATGCAAAAACTACACCCATAAGTTATTTTTCGGTTACGGTGTCTTTTTGTTGAGCTGGATTAAGAGTTTTGCTTGCAAAATAGATCGGGTGAAAGTTTTTACCATCTTTTTGACCTAAGACAGCTCCAACTGCGAAATCACTTACATCACACATAAGTTCAAACGTAAGATTCTAGTTTGGGCTTATGATCACAAGAGCACATGTGAGTTTCTTTTAATAATTTGAATGCTTTTTGACATTCATCAGCGAATTCAAATGGAGCATCTTTTTCAAGCAGCTTAGTTAGAGGTCGGGAAATTTTCAAAAAATCTTTAATGAAACGTCAGTAAAAACCAGCATGTCCAAGAAAGCTTCTAATACATTTGATATTAGTAGGGGGTGGAAGTTTTGAGATTACGTTGATTTTTGCTTTGTCGACTTCAAGACTTGCGCCAAACACCTTGTGTCCAAGCATAATTCCTTCTTTGACCATGAAGTGACATTTTTCCTAATTAAGGACAAGATGAGCATCTTTGCAACACTGGAGCATTTTATCGAGGTTGTTTAGGCATTTGTCGAAAGAGTCTCCAAAGACGGAAAAATCGTTCATGAATACTTCGACGGATTCTTTGATCATGTAGTGAAAGATTGCCAACATGCATCTTTGGAATGTAGCTGGGGCATTGCATAGCCCGAAAGGCAATCGCCTATAAGCGTATGTTCTGAAAGGACATGTGAATATTGTTTTTTCTTGGTCTATAGGATCGATAGGAATTTGGAAATATCCAGAAAAACCATCTAGGAAACAGAAATATTTATTTCTCGCTAGTCTTTCTAACATTTAATCTATAAACGGAAAAGGAAAGTGATCTTTTGCGGTTGCTTCATTGAGTTTATGATAATCGATGCATACTCGCCAACCCGTAATGATTCTTGTTGGGACAAGTTCATCATTTTTGTTTGCGACTACTGTAATACCGCCTTTCTTTGGTACACAGTGAATAGGACTAACCCAAGGACTATCGGCAATTGGATAAATAATACCGATATCCAAGAGTTTCATAATTTCTTTCTTAACAACTTCTTGCATGTTTAGATTTAACCTTCTTTGTTTTTGGACAACTGGTTTCTTGTCATCAAGGAGTTGTATCTTGTGTTTACAGAATGATGGCAGATACCAGGAATGTCTCCCGTTTTCCAGGCAAAGGCTTCTTTTTGTTTTTTAAGGACGGATACAAGTTTTCTTTTGTTTTGAGTAAAGAGTTTAGATGATATGATTACAGGATGAAAATATGGTTCTTCCAGGAATACATATTCTAAATTATTAGGAAGAGGTTTGAGTTCGAGATTCGTAGGAGGTTCTTCGAGAGATGTTTTGATTTTATAATCGGTGTTGATGTGATTTTCTCGAATGGTGTATCAGATTCAGAATTTTCATCGGCAGTCATTGCCATGAATTCATCGAATTCGAAAAATATTCCTTCTTTAAGGAGGGTTCCTTCGATAGAATGGAGGATTTTACTTCCTTCGTCTAGAAGAGCGTCGAAATCTTCTTATAAGATTTCATCGATGACATTGATACTGAAACATGTATCATCGTTTAAGTAAGAGTGTTTCATCGCAGAGTCGATATTAAAGATCATCCGTTCACTTCCAACTCCAAGATTGAGTTGTTTCTGTTTAACTTGAATAACTGCATCAACAGTGTGAAGAAAGGGTCGTCCCATGATGAGAGGAACTTTGTTATCTTCTTTCATTTCAAGAATAATGAAATTAGCAGGAAAGGTGAATTTACCAACTTCAACGAGTATATTTTCAGCTATTCCAACAGGGTATTGGAATGATTTGTCGGCTAATCTTACGCTTATTTTGGTAGGTTTAAGAGTTTCGAGAGATAGTTTCGCATATAAGGAATATGGCATAAGGTTAATGCTGGCACCAAGATCGGCTAGAGCATTACAGGAGAAAGTTTTGAAATTGCATGGAATAAGAAAACTTCCAAGGTCTCCAAGTTTTGGTGGAACTTTATTTTGGATCATTGCTGAACTTTCATCGCTTAAGAAAGCGGCTGAAATTTGTTCAATTTTATGTTTGTTGCTTATGAGTTCTTTGAGGAATTTTCCATAGTTAGGCATTCCGGCTAAAACGTCGACAAGAGGTACATTGATTCGGATGGCTCGGATCATGTCGAGGAATTTTCCATACTGGGCTTCCATTTTTTCTTTTCTAAGGCGTTGAGGATATAGGATCTTTGGTCTGTATGGTTTTGGTAACGGAGTTTCTTTCACTGGTTTTGGAAGTTGAGTTTTTGGTTGTGGTGTAGGTTCTTCGTCTTCATCATCAATATCAAAGTTGATAGGGATTTCAAAATTGTTTTGTTGATCATTTGGGTTAACTAGTGATTCATAGGATTTACCACTTCTTGTGAAATGGCATTCGCATGCTCATTACGAGATTGCAGTGGTTGATAAGCTTTTGAGTTATGTCCTTTTGGGTTTGGTTGAGTATTGCTTGGAAGAGATCGAAAGAATTGTCACAGATGGCGTGTAAGCGAGGGGTGAACTTAGTTCAAGGTTTGGGGATTGAAGGCTTTGATGATTTTTTGCTACTGTTTCGAGTTGAGTTTTGAGGTCCATGAATGTATCTTTGACAAAAGCGTTGGTTGATTGTTGAGACTTCATGAAATCATTGAATTGTTTTTGAAGATCGTAGGGTTTGTCATCGGTGTTGGATCGGTAGTTGTCTCGATTGTAATCATTATGTCCGCTTGAACGCCAATTATCGCGATTCGAGTCTCGATCACGGTAATCATTGTAAAAATGATTCTTACGAAAAGTTTGCATGAATTTAGCCTCTTCTTCACGATACATGGGCGTGTCATCTTCGTCAAGATCAGGTGTTGGTTTTTTAGCACGAGATTAGAGTTCTTTATACTGAGCATCCATTTTGATGGTCATGGCATCCATTTGGGCCATAATTTTGTTAGTGTCGGTATTACCGCTACTTTCAACGACAAAAGCAACAGTTTTTTAAGAGATGATTTGGTTTTTTGGTTTTTAGCCCAATCAAGCTTGAGTAAGACTTTATCTTCGAGAAGCTGATAAGCTTAATTTGGTGTTTTATAGAGGAAAATACCACCAGCTGTGGTATTTAGAAATTCTTGGGTTATCTCACTGAGACCATGATAAAAGATTTTGATAATATTGTCTTTGGACAGATTGTGACAATGGCAGTT
>BQNB010128246.1:2373-14115 GCA_026074375.1 Tanacetum coccineum | reverse complement strand
TATAACAAAACCCTACGCACCCGAGTGGTGCGGCTGTCACAATCCAAACGCACCCTAACCGGTGCCAAAACCCAACTCACCCCGGCTGTCCCACAGCCCGACCCGACCCGGCTGTCCCACAGCCCGAACCGACATACCCCCCCCTCCGCTGCTGCTGTTGACCCGCGAACAAGGAACAAACGCACCCTTTTCGGGGCTTATGTAACCGAGCAACCACACCCCTCTTGTGGTTGACCCGAACAAACAAACACCCCTTCGTCGGTACTAAACCCAACCCAACTCACCCCGGCTGTTATCCCGACCCAAAAGCACCCTCGTCTGTGACCATACGAACGCACCCTTGCGTTGGTGCAAAACCAAACCCGACAGCCCAAACCCTCCGGCTGTTATAAACCCGAAACAAACACCACCCCTTCGTCGGTGGTGTCTTACCACCGAAACCAATCACCCCTAAACACCCCCCGGCTGGTCCCCGGCTGTCCCACAGCCTAAACCCGACGCCACACCCCTCCCTCCCCCGGCTGTGTTCAACAGCCGACCCAAACAACCCACACCCGAACACCCCATTCACGTTTATAACCACTAAACGCACCCTTATTGGGTGTTTAACCCATAAACAAACGCACCCAATGGGTTGCTTAAACCCATAAACAAACGCACCCAATGGGTTGCTTAAACCCATAAACAAACGCGTCCCAATGGCTGCTGCCATTAAACCAACACACCACCTGGTGGGTTTTTTTTTGTACAGCCAACGCATCCTATTCGGTGCAACCACAAAACGACCGCACCCTACTCGTGTTTACATAAACCAAACGTACCCTTGTCGGGTCTGACCCGAACCCGACGCACCCTTTGTGGTGCACAGCAGTGGTGATAGTAGTGGTGACGGCGTGGCGGCTCGTTTTTGTTTGGTGGAGGTGGCGGGCGGCAGATATTTCAGGCTGGCGGTTTAGACGGTGGCCGGAAATTAATGGAGGGTGATAAAAGAGGGAGAGAGAGAGAATTTATGTGTGTGTGTATATATTGAGATAAAAATGAAATGTTGTATATACAAATTATATATATATATTAAAAAGTTTATATTAAAAGTGACACTTTGAAATAGTTGAGGGGTTAAAGTGTAACATTTTTATTATAGTTTTTATAAAAACGGTTCGGGACTCATTTGAGCGACTTAACGGTCGATTCAATTTTTGAAACTTGCGCCATTGTTTTCCGAATTATTTTTCTGATAAAAACGAGTATTTATTTGATAATGTTTCATAAATATTTTATAACATTTAATAAAATATCTGTTATTCACTTTGTGAACCGGTTTCGTCTTGTCCGAAATAAAATTGGATTTCAACTCGAGTATTCGCGTTATCCGCAACGCTTTTAAAAAAAAATGATGACTAATTTATTTAATATTTTTATTAAATAAATACTGATAATTAAAAACAAATTTAATTGTTTTTGTGTGTCCGCGTTGTATATTGTTCGAAAAATGTTTGCGGTGCTGTTTTAGCCCTTTTCGGCTCGTTTCCAGGTCTCGGGCAAAACTGAAAAGTTGTTAGGAATGTCGTTTCACATCGAATTGCTTTAGGGTCCGAGACGTGAAAACGTGATTTAGATGGTCGTTCTTATAAGTCAAGCCAGATCCTAAAAGTCAAAGGATTAAAATAGTTATCTAAAAATCCAAAAATTCTCAGATGTTACAAGTATGCATGTGAATGACATTATTTACCTATACTATTTGTGCATGATATTATTTGTGATGATTGTTCTTTTCTAATACTATTAGGGAATAGATGGTGTTATTGAATTGAAATGTGAAACAAGACATAGCAGGTGAACAATCTCAAAAAGGTGTAGGCTATTGTATGCAAGAATGAAATGATTGTGTTAGTTTGTTTATTTTGAATTCATATCTACTAGTTGATTTAGATAACATTTTGCACATTTGAGTTTTGAGGAGATGCAACGTCAAGTCACATTATTTATTTAGTAAAGTCTATATATTGGCCCATTTATATATTATTTATTGAAGTATGAACGGGTTCACAAAATAGTATAGTCGTGCGACTTTGCGGCGTAAAAATAAAATATGATCTTTATTGTTACGCAATCTCTAAAGTATCCCTTTTTTATCCGTAAACAAAATGACGATTTATGCGCGTTATTATATCTCTTGAATAGCGCAAAATGTTGTATGTCGTTTGAAAGTTAACTTTTATTAGAAAGGTAACGGTACATTTGAAATGACTTGCGATACATACTTTGCATAAAGGAACAAAAGTTATTTATTTTTCCGAGGTGCTACAGATTAGCAATCCTAAAGTAAGCCAGAGCAATCTTGTTGTTATTTCCCATTTTCTTTCTTTGAAGTTTAGCAATTCGAGCATGAGCCTTTTGGAGTTTAGCTTCCAGATTGTCGAAATCTTATTGTATAATCACCCGACCTTTTTTGAGACCTTCTATTTTGTCTTCTATGTGCTCAATGCGGTCGATAGAGAGTTCATCCAGGTGATTTAGGATTTCCTTAATTTGCTCCTCGTGACGTTCCATACTTGTCTTACGAGAGCTTTCTCCCATCTTAAATTCTTGAGGTAGGGCAGTAGAGGAGAATGATTGGTTATGGCCTTGTTTCTTAGGTGACAATAATTCCTTTGGAAAAAGAATTCTTGAGGATTAAACATTGGAGATAGCATTGTAGATGGAGGCACAATAGTTGGTGGTGTAATAGGTGATTCTTTAGCATAGTATGCATGCATGACCTTTATATAGGGGTCATCATGAAAAAGTGAAAGAGTTGGTGAAACTATTGGAACTACACCAAATGAGTTATTTGAATAGCTAGAATAAGTTTTTCTTGGTGAAGCTGGGACATAGTCTGGGGAAGCCGGGATATAGTCTGGAAAGTTAGAGGAAAAAGCATCCTCAATCTCGGATGTAGGATGGTTGGGATAAGACATCACTCTGTTAACAACCCAGTAATAAATAACATAAGTTATTTCTATAATAGTATAATAGTTATGTATGTTTACATACTATTCAAGAGATGTAGTGGCACGGAGGATTTCTTGGATAGAAAAAGAAAAGTAGTTATAGTTAAGGTTTTAACCTTGTTCTCTATAACCGTGACTCTGATACCAATCTATAACACTCCCATTTTTGACATATAGCAGCGGAAGCTAATCTGGGGTATTATTTCATAGTACAACAGTCATAATCATAGAAAACGACTCGAAAGAGACGTTTTTAAAAGATAAGTTATCATTCATTATTTTATCAGAGTTTTTACAAACAAAGGTCCCAAAATCTACATGAAAACATAAAGTTTGAATGATAACAGTTTAGCCATCTTCAAGTCCGTGCCACTCCGTGTCATAAGATGTTCAGTTACCTGAGATAAACATGCTAAAAAGGTCAACACGATGGTTGAGTGAAATTCATAGTTTTATAATAAATAGTGTAATACAAGTCATCATAAGAGTGGGTTACGTTGTTATACACCCATAAGTGTAATAATTGCAATGAGTACAATTATTATGGAAAACAGTATTATTGCGTCTAAGCTCATGGCACTCAAACTGACTAGTGTATATATCAATAATGATATATATAAAGATAATGGCCCCCGTGTAGGTAATTGCCATATACCTATGAGTTTTAAATATAGTGCATTTGGTTACCTATCCGGCTAACACAAACGGGATTCGTCAATCCCAATAGGCATATTCACAATATTCACGTTCACTCGCAAGTGATTAATGATCCATGATGGTGGGGGTCTTTTGGCATAAAGAGACTTAGACAACAGATGCAATAATATATCAGGATAGCATACATTTAGAAAACACTTGTATTCATGGTTTATAGCATGTATCCCCCTCACGGGTTTATGAAATAGAAGATTTAAAAGTGAGGCTATGAACTCACCTTAACAGTATAGGGAAATCTGATTGATGGCAAAAGTATATCAAGTGAAAGTAACGGCTTCGTCACGCAACCTGGGGTGATATGTCAAGTCTTAGTGTGATAGTTTATGTTTCAAAACTTCATAAAGTTTAACGTATATCTTTGATTTATTAAATTATGGAAATATTGTATCGCTGTTCGGGCTATCATAATCCAGAGGCCATGTAGTATCGTTTGAGGAGCCAGGGCACTTTAAATCGTAAACCCAGCAAACTCGTCAAAACAAAAACTCAAATGAAACCCTTCATATGAAATTCTCTAGTAACGTGATACGATAAGATTTTAAGTTTCTTCAAAAGTTAGTTGATGATAATTTATGTTAAATATATAATGAAATAATGCGTCGATTTATGATTAATAACGATAAATGTGTCGGGTTTTAATAAAATCGAGTTTCATAATATTAATATATATTTTTATAATTTATATAAAAATATTATATTTTATATTTTCAAGTTTGCAAAATTGGCAATATATACCCTTGGTTTATAAACTTTTTCAACTTTAGTCCTTTATATATAAAATATATATAATTTAAACCTTTAACTTTGAAACTTGGGTAAAATAAGGTCTTTATGTTATAACTTTGATTAAGATATTTCAACCCCCTTTAGTTATAAGTTCAGAAGTTACGAATATTACCCTATGCATGGAATATTTGAAAAACAATTTCCAAAAAAGCAATGCTAGCTTATTTTAAGATTTCCAATTGATATTTGCAGGTTATAGCTTTTTAGAATAAGCTAAAATAATGATGTTCTATCGTAACAAAAAGTTTAGAAAAAGGAATTAGTTTGCTAGAAAAGTCAATAACGGGTAGTTTTTAGGGTTATTATCAAAAACACATGGGTTTTGTGGATTCAAAGCTTCAAAAAAGAGTTCATATTATTTGGGGGTGATAATTAAGAGTATTTGAACATTCTAATACAATTGTAAGCTTTGGAACAAGATCTATGTAACACGCAGCGGAATTATGGTTGGGGAGTGTTATTCATTAGATTATAGCACAAGATAAATTACAGCAACAACCATTAAAAGTCATTATAACTGATACATTGGATTGGCAAACTAATTAGTTACAAAGCTGTTGACTTTCACTTGTTCACTTGTTTAATATACCATGAGTTCCAGCCCATAAGAATTATACAAAAGTAATGCGATGAAATCTTTAATGCATGACATCCCAAAACATGACCACCAATGTATCCCTTGCACCTCGTGCCTTATTGATCCCCTGAAAAACATGCTTTAAAACGTCATTAAATAATGTTGGTGATTCATAGCGTTTGTAAAATGTATGAGTGTAGGACCGCAATTGTTTAGAGTGTGTATTGCATGGTATACAATATCCAAAACAGTAAGTATTGCATGGTATACAATATTCAAAACAGTAAGTATTGCATGGTATACAATATCCAAAACAGTAAGTATTGCATGGTATACAATATCCAAAACAGTAAGTATTGCATGGTATACAATATCCAAAACAGTAAGTATTGCATGGTATGCAATATCCAAAACAGTAAGTATTTCAAAGTTACTTGCGTCCAATTGTAAAACAAAGCATGTTCTCACCCCAAAAATGTATGTAAAACATGTAAAACGTGGGGCTATGAACTCACCTTGAGTGAGCGTATATCAAGTATATCACAGAAAATGCGTCACGGTAATGATCGAGTGCAACCTAATCCAATATAGGTCGTATAAGCACTAAGCACTTTGATTAACTAATACCATATACAATTCTATATAGCTACATCACCATCTAATCGTTTTAGTGAAATCGCATTTATAAAGTAAAAACGTTTGTAAATGCCTCGTTAGTAAAAATGACGTAACTTTCGCGTTTTAAGCCTGATTTTTACGTTTCTTATGCCCACGCTTTCGTATTAAGACGAGCTATCAAAATATGACATTTTCATATTTTTGACCTACTGGTGAACAGTACTTTTTACTGTTCACACCAGTTTATAAAATTATTTTTATAGTTTTAGTTATCGTAAAACTCGTAAATGTCGTATTTTATTCGTTATAGCTCCGTTTTTAGCGATTCTTTCGAGCACGTCTTCGTTTTTAAAAGTTCTATCATATTAATGATGTTTTCAAAATGTATAAACCTGAGATGAACAGTAACTTTTATAAAATTAGTTTTATAAAAGTATTTATTAACGTAAACTCGTAAACTACGTATCTTTTTTGTTATTAATCCGTTTTTCGAGTTTCTTACCTTTTTGGAATCGGTCATGGTGACGTTACTATTTAATAAAAATATAAAAGAAATACTTTTATTTTCGAACCAAAACAGAAGGTTTTGATGTTTGTGTTAAAAACATGTTTAAAACTTGATTTTGTACTTTTAAGTTTAACCATCTTGCTACAAGTCCATTACAACATCCATTATCACATGTATTACCTTCCTAGGGTCCTTAAGTCCATCATTGGTCCAATGAAATGTCAATGGATACAGATCACAATTGTTTAATTTACTTCATTTTGCTTTTGACATGGTATTAAGTAACTTTTTATAACTTCTATTTATACTTATACTCAATTTCTATACTTAAACCAACATTAGTCATACTTATAATCTCTCATATGACATGATATTAACTTCTCATAGCAAAAGGTTCATTTCACATGTTCAAAAGTATCCTAATGGTGATTTGCTACATAGAACTTATATACACATAAAATGATAAATGTAAAGGATGTAGGGTTTCTAGATAACCTTGATATGAAGTATGATGATGAAAAACAAAATCTAAACCCTTGTTTAGGCAATAAACCCTTGCTTCCACACTTAGAAAACCTAATCTAAACCAAAACCCTAATCTTACACTTTCTTGCTTTAACATTTGTAAAGATTTAACCAATCCTTGTAAATACATTTGTAGGAATGTATGTAAATGTTGCAAATAAATATTGTATGGATGGTTGGTGGTACTCTTTTTGAGCCGTGGCTATGTATGGTGAAAAAGAGAGTATTTTTGAGTTTTTCACTAAGGAAAATGGAGTATGTATGTGTGTTCTATATAGTGAATGTACTTATTTGTCATAAGACTAGTCAAATAAGGTCATAGGAAAGTCTTGGTCAAAAAGGAAACTTGAGGCTTTATTAGTTTGTGATTGTACTAATGACTAGTGGTTTATGTGGTGCACTGGTCCAAAAAAGAGAGATCATCTTTTATGGATAACAAGGAGTAGATGTTTTGAAAGTTAAATATCTTTGAATTTTTCATGACCTTTAAATCCGGTTTTATCAGATATTGTGATGTATTTTTTGTAATGTTTGAGCATTGGATATAATTGTGGGTATTTGTTGAAGCGTATAAAAGTTTTGGTGGTTCTGGGTATGCCTAAATGTATTTTATCGCGAAACGTAAACACTTTACGCAACCAATAAAAATAAAATGAACAAAGTTAATAATTATCCTCAAAATAATTACTTAATCATCTTGCTTGAAGTAACATTAATTGTTTGATGCCGTTTACATTGAATGGTCATTTATTAGTTACTCGATTTAATTAACAATTTACGATTAAAAGCAAACGCGTACAATATCCAATATCCATAACGGTAAGTATTGGCAATGTAAATATCCAAACGTAAATATTGCTCTGGTATACAATATCTAAAACATTAAGTATTGCATGCATATGCAATATCCGAAACAGTAAGTTTTCAATGTTTACTTGCGTCCAATGTAAAAACCAGCATGTCTCTACCTAAACTTATAATTCATTGTAAATGTAAAATGTAAGGCTATGGAACTCACCTTGAGTGAGCGTTATTTCACGTATTATCAAGAATATGCGTAACGGGTAATGACGAGTGCAACCTATCTAAATATAGGTCGGTATAAGCACTATGCACTTTTGATTAACTAATACCATATATAATTTATATAGCTTACATCACATCTAATGTTTTAGTTGAAATTCGAATGATAAAGTAAAAATGTTTGTAAATGCCTCGTTAGTAAAAATGACGTAACTTTCGCGTTTTAAGCCTGATTTTTACGTTTCTTATGCCCACGCTTTCGTATTAAGACGAGCTATCAAAATATGACATTTTCATATTTTTGACCTACTGGTGAACAGTACTTTTTACTGTTCACACCAGTTTATAAAATTATTTTTATAGTTTTAGTTATCGTAAAACTCGTAAATGTCGTATTTTATTCGTTATAGCTCCATTTTTAGCGATTCTTTCGAGCACGTCTTCATTTTTAAAAGTTCTATCATATTAATGATGTTTTCAAAATGTATAAACCTGAGATGAACAGTAACTTTTATAAAATTAGTTTTATAAAAGTATTTATTAACGTAAACTCGTAAACTACGTATCTTTTTCGTTATTAATCTGTTTTTCGAGTTTCTTACCTTTTTGGAATCGTCATGAGACGTACTATTTAATAAAAATATAAAAGAAATACTTTTATTTTCGAACCAAAACAGAAGGTTTTGATGTTTGTGTTAAAAACATGTTTAAAACTTGATTTTGTACTTTTAAGTTTAACCATCTTGCTACAAGTCCATTACAACATCCATTATCACATGTATTACCTTCCTAGGGTCCTTAAGTCCATCATTGTCCAAGAAATGTCCAAGGATCACAAGATCACAAGTTTATTTACTCATTTGCTCATGACATGTATAAGTAACTTTTTATAACTACTACTTTATACTTATAAGTTTTTACTAAAACCAAACATTGGATAAATACTTATAATCTCATTATGACATGATATTACCAATCTCAAAGCATATGAAAAAGTGTACAAAATCATGCTTACATGCAAAAGTTCATTTCACATGTTCCAAAGTATCCTAATGGTGATTTGCTACATAGAACTTATATACACATAAAATAATAAATGTAAAGGATGTATGGTTTTTAGATAACCTTGATATGAAGTATGATGATGAAAACCAAAATCTAAACCCTTGTTTAACAATAAAACCCAAGCTTCCACACTTAGAAAACCCTAATCCAAACCAAAACCCTAATCTGACACTTTCTTGATTCAACACTTGTAAAGGTTTAACCAATCCTTGTAAATACCTTAGGACATCTTAGATATATTGTAGGAATGTATGTAAATGTTGCAAATAAAAATTGTATGGATGGTTGGTGGTACTCTTTTTGAGTCGTGGCTATGTATGGTGAAAAAGAGAGTATTTTTGAGTTTTTCACGAAGGAAATGGAGTATGTATGTGTGTTCTATTCTAGTGAATGTCTTTATATATCATAAGAACTAGTACAAATTAAGGTCATAGGAAAGTCTTGGTCAAAATAAACATGAGGCTTTATTAGTTGGTGATGTACAATGACTAGTTGGTCTTATGTGTGCACTTGGTTCCCAAAAAGAGAGAGCATCCCATGAAAACTAGGAGTGATGTTTTGAAAGTTAATATCTTTGCATTTTCATGACCATATCCGGTTTTATATGTATATATGTGATGTATTTTTTGTAATTTTTGAGCATTGGGTGTAATTATGGGTATTTGTTGAAGCGTACAAAAGTTTTGGTGTTTTCGAGTATGCCTAAACGTATTTTATCACAAAACGTAAACACTTTTTACGCAACAATAAATATAAAATGAAACAAAAGTTTAATAATTATCCTCAAAATAATTATTAACACTTGCTTGATGTAAACATTTAATTGTTTGATGCCCATTTACATTGAATGATCATTTTTAGCTTACGCGATTTAAATTAACGATTCGGGTTTGAGGATTCAAAGCTTCAAACAAGAGTTCATATATGATATTAAGAGTATTATGAACATTCTAATACAGAATATAAGCTTATGGAACAAGATCTTAGGCTTACTTGAGCTAAAATGGGTCGAAATGGGGTTTTCGGGTTCGTACGCCTAGTAATGACTTCAAGGCTTCGTTTTTCTTGCTTCTTGGCTTCTATTCTGAGCTTAGGGACTTCTCTTGATCTTCCTTGGTCTGAGTTAAGACTCCATTTGAGAGTGTATGAGGTTTGAATGGTTATGCATGTTTCGGCTTATATAGTGTTCAAATGGCCTTGGTGCCCAAGTTTAGAGTCTTGCTTAGTGTCCTAGCTATCTTAGCTGAATCATGGAAGCTAGCATGATGAGTATTGAAGGCTAGAAGAGTAGCTAAGCAAGGTGGAAGGTTTTGGAGGTGTATGTGGGTTCGGTTGTAAAGGGGGTGACAAGGAGGTGACTTGGCCAACTTGGTGGCCAAGGGAGGAGGTAGAGGTGCTTGTAAGCTGCTTGGTGACATAAGGGTGAGGTCATGGAGGTGCTTGGTTGGTTGCTTGGGTTTAAAATGGGTCAAAATGAAGCAAAATGGGTCACGGGTTGGTTTAGGGTTCGGTTTAGGGTTTTGGACTTTTAGATTGAGTTAGGGTTAGGGTTTAGGATAGATTAAGGTTTAGGATTAGTGTTAGGATTAAGATTAGGGCTTAGGATTAAGGTTTAGGGCTTAGTTTTAGGTTTAGGGTTTAGTTTTTAGTTGAAAGTGAAATTAGGGTTTAGGGTTTTGTTTTTAGGGTTTAGGGTTTTAGATTAGGGTTTAGGATGAATTAGGGTTTAGGTTTAAGGTTTAAAAGTCATGCATTAAGTGCTTGTACCTTGTGTTAAAGTGGTGGTAAGAAACCAAAGTGATTTAGGAGGTAAAATGACCTAGTTTGACTTTCTTGCATTATTGACTTGTACATTGAGCTTTAGAAAGTTGTAACTTGATTTAGGAGGGAAAAGATATTCAAATGTTGTGTATTGATACTTGTACACATGCTTTAAAGGCTTGTACATTCATTTTATATGTATACATTACATATAATTAGGGTTTTGATATAAACGTTAACGTTTAATGCTTGTTTTGATATAACGTTTTGAAAAGTACGTTAAATGGATAATGTACTTGGTAAAAATGATATTAAGATATAGACTTGACATATTAGGATGTTTACATGATATAAACATAGATAGAGATGACATTGGTAGAGGTTGCGTGAGCTCGTTTACTTTAGAGATGCAAGTTACGTTGCATAATGAGATAAAGCAAAAATTTCCCTGTAAAAAGGTGGTATATATATATAATAGATGGATATTACAGTGCATCTAATTTAATAGATGGATATTTACATTGATGAAAATTGCGGGTTGTTATAGTATATCATAGCCATAGACTCATTACCCACCAATTTGGTGTCTATGAAATTAATTCCGTGGGTCAATCTCTTTTTCACTACAAAATTCAAATATCTATATACTTTTTTTCATACCATATTTTGTCATCCAAACATAAACAATCGTAATCATACACTTTTTCATATCCATTGTCATTCTACCCCATACCAAATCCGATACCCATTGTGATTCCTAACAACAAACCAAACGGCCCCTAAAGGTTTTTTACGTAACTTTAATTGTATTTGTACTTCAATTTCTTCTATGTTTTGCTTCTATCTATATAAACTTTATTATCATAAACACAACACAATACAATAACAAGTATATATGAATAGAAATACACCAAAATATGTACCATTTAACAAGAAGTAAGATACAACTTGATTAGGAGCAATGTACTTTCTAAACATAATCACAAACATAACACCATATTCTGATGTTATCATATCACATCTTCTAGTATGGAGTACTCTTTATATATAACAACAACAAATAATTCAACATAAGCTGCTATAATTCAAAGCAAATTCGGGGTGGATGATGATGACGACGACTTTTGTTTATCTTGTGGAATGTCTACACTAGCGACAACGTGAGCCGTTTG
>BQNB010128245.1:0-16487 GCA_026074375.1 Tanacetum coccineum | reverse complement strand
GTACCTTTTAGAAGTGATATACCTTATAATAATGTTATTATGATATTGACTTGATATGTTATGATGTTTGCTTGACATATATAAAGATAGGATTGCCATAAGTAGGTTGTCCGAGTCTGTTAACTTGAGTTATGCAGGTTATATTGCATATTGAGATATTGGCAAAGTAATGTAATGTAATAAAGCGAAAAATTTCCCAGAAAAAGGTGAGTTCATATATAACTGATAGATTGTACATCATCTAACTTAATAGATGGATATTTACATTTATGAAAATTGTGGGTTGTTATATACTATCACAAACTTCCTCTTGGACAAGCAGTCCATTACCATAATCACATCAAAGCTTCCATGACTCAACGGTATCAATGAACTCCAAGGGTTATGAACAATCGAATAGGATAACAAACGAATATCGAGTCAAAGGCTAGAATGCATATAGGAGATTCCACATATGCAAACAGGCATGGATCAAATGACATAAGAATCCTTTGAAAGAAAGGATACGTATAGGTACCGAGTGAAAAAAGGATACGTATAGGCACCGAGTGAACACGCTAACGAAAAAAAATCAACAGGCGTACAACGACAAAAGAACACATAAAAAAAGTCAGTACTAAAGACGGAAATTCTTATACCAATTATCGACTTTAGTCGAAAGACCAAATTAAATAATGTTTTTATAAAAATCAATTTAAAATAAAGAAAGTCACTTTAAGTATAAAAATCATTTTAAATTATAAATAAAACTGTCTTAATTGTAATCTTTATAAAATTCATTCTGGTTGTCATAAAAATCTAGAGATGGTTATCTAATGGTGTATCGTATCTTACCACTATAAATCACTTTAAACCTGCTTTTTATAATAAAATAAAATCTATCTACAAAGATTGTTTTATACACAGTTTTCTCCAAACACCAACACAATACTTCCAAAGGGTTTTTATAATTAGACATCACTTATAAAATATGTTACTCAAACAAAGGATACCATAATACCAAAAGGGATCGTAAAACACCGTAAAGACTCTAACACAATTCTATTGTTTGAAAACGAAAGAAAATACCAGGAACCTTATACTCAAAATAAAATCAAACGAACTCGTAGTTTGAAAACAAAGAAAATAACAGGAACCATATACTCAAAATAAAGATCAACAACTCTTACAAGAAAACTCAGCCAAGACTTACGTACTCAAAGAAAACGTAAGGTCTTAGTACCAAAATAACGATCAACAGAGCAAACCTAAAAGCATCGATACTAACACGTCGCCAACGGGTTACGAAAAAACCAAGGTAATCATACAACCAAGGGAGTAATGATCCACACTATATGTTAGGAACAATTAGTGCTTAAAAGAAACGGTTGATACTCATATGAGTAATCACTGCAAAACGAAAGAACTAACAGAAACGCGCCTATATTCGAAAGAGCCAGACCCCGAACACCAATATAACATGCAAGAAACGTCGAATAGGAAAAATCGGGTATCCTTACTAACAAAGTATAGATAAGGATGCTAAGCTTAGACTTAGGAAATCCAAACAAACAACCGAGCAAACGAGCAACCTCTATAATAGTAATAACTAGTATCCCAAATACAGATTGATAGGTGAAACTTCATATCTAAAACAACTTACCTTAACATATCCTCCAATTAGGGTAAGAGAATAATTTTCTACCCATACCACCATCCTTATCATGAATACACATATAGAAAAAAAACATATTACACTACCACCTTAACAACCAAACATAAATAATAATACATCAAGGTCACAAGTCACGAGTGGATGCCCTTTATAATTAGTTGGCCACCATAATTATAAGTGCCTCCTTTCACACGTGTACTTACTTCTAAGATTACCCATTTTAATCATAATTCACATATAAGCACATATACCACATTGCACATCTTAAACCACTCCAACTTAACACATAAAGGATGCTCCATCAAATAACTACTTACTTATATCAAAATAAAATCAAAACGACATAAAGGAACGAAAGTCTCGCAACGACTCCCAAAATACAAAATATCCGAAAGAAATAATCAATAACAACATGACGAGGTAAAGGACGAGATAAACTTATGCTGGGCCTCGCTTGGGTTTGACTTTGCCTCCCACAAAATCACCCCGACTCCGCGGTCTAGTCCACTACATGCATCCGACAAATGATCAACTATCCTATCTCCTTCGGTTCCACAAGAGGCTCCTCTTATGGATCCTTATAACGCTTAAGTCCAGTTGGGAAAACGGTTCCCCAACGAGACTTCTTACGGGTGGGGAAAAACATAGCTAAAATACTAAGAAAGTAATACATATCATATCAGATAATGGTAGGCAAAATAACTAAAATGACAACTTAGCAAAATACGAGATATATAAGCTATGCAAAAATAGAGGGGAAGCATAGCAGTTATAAAAATAAACACTTGAGCCCTAAATGCATCTACATGAAGACCCCTAGTTATATTCTAGGCTCAACCACCTACTCCCTCTCTAACCTATGCTCAGATACCAAGTCTATCCACACCCCGCCAATGCAAGAAACCGCGAGCGCGATGAGAAATTCATACATCCTAACAAAGCAAAACAAATAACATTCATCATCTAAAACAAATAACGAAATCTAGATAACTAAACTTTTCCAGCTGCCTATAGTCCATCTAGCCACTTTTCCTATCTTAATATCATCCTGCTGAATACCTAAAAATGATGCTTATACGTCAACAAAATGGTTAGTGAGAAACATAAGTTTTCAGACATACATATCCAATCGATCCCAAAACAATTTATCCAATTACTGTGATTAACAATACTTTTGTATGACAATTATGATAACTAACAGACAAACTAACATGCAATTCAATCCAATCATATCAAACCAAAAAATCATATACTAGGTAGGCTTACCCATCCGATCCCTCATAACCAACACTCGATGTCCCTTGACATGCCTAACACAGTACATGCAAGTAAAACCACCCACCTTGCCATTCCAAACACAGTACATGCAAGTCAATTCAATCAACCACTCAAACACTAAACAGACGACCTCAATCGCTCTTGGATCAATCCAAATCTATTTCCCTCTAGCTCAGGCCATGGATACCCGTAAGTAACCCTCCTGACTAGGAAACAATACCTTCCACTAAACATGCCATGGATACCCGCAAGTAACCCTCCTGACTTAGTGCACACATCAATATCACATCACATAACATGTAGCACATAATGCATATCAGTCACATAATAGTCCATGCATTTACACTAACACATAATCACAGCAATTTAAAACTTATTTCAACACTTGCATCATTTCCATCCCAAGTTTAAAACGCAGTAAAAAGTGGGACTACGTAACTCACCTGAATGCTCAAAAAGCAGCTTTCAAATCCTATCACGCCACTATACAAATAAATAAACGCGGTTATACGCGACCAAGCTAAAAGCTCTAGTCTATGTAACACACATATGATGGATGTCTAAGGGTGTGATTAACCATCATGGGTCACCCCGACACCATGCCCAACCTTAACCACTTCTTTAACTCATTACACTAGTTAATTACAATTTGTTCAAAAGTGCAGAATTTTAGTGTAACTTTAGCCTCTTAAAACCCTTACTTGCTGACCTTCATAAATTATACCGAAAATCACCTAAGTTCATTTATGAGTTTAATAACTATCTTTTGATTCCCAATTACTCATTACATGTGCAACTATCCCAAATAAAATCAAACTTAAAAACTGTCCCAATTTGGATCTGATTGCACACTAAAATATATAGCCCTAATTACCATACTTAAACACATAAACAGAGGCTAATCTTCTAGGATTTATTTATATACATATTTAACTTACCCACTGTTGATTGGCTAACCTTAATTCCACTTTTAAGTTAGGGTTTTACCCTCCTAAACATGACCTAATTTTGACCTGTATTTACTGTTTTGACAACTTTTCTTGTAACTAATAATTAACCAACTTCCAGAACTCCAAATCAATCAAGGCCGGACTTTTTAAAAAATAGACTCTTTGAACTACAATTTAGGCTTTTCAATCATATCAAAACACATTTCTATCATCAAGATATCATCAGTTGAACACAGCCCTAAATTCTGCTCAACTCAAAAGCATAAATTAACGCGATCTAACCCTAACCATTTACACCAATATCATCCTAATTAAACCCTAATCGCTCTAGCATGATTAATACATCCTTAATTATAGAAGTTTTTAAAACCCTAAAGATCCACCATATGAATTGTTACGTGATTTAAAGAAAACTAAACAACTAGGGTTAACGAACATACATAAACCTTGATTCTTGAATACTAAATCATCAACTTGTTCTTGACAAAAAAAATCTTTTTTTCTTCTTCTTGATGGTTCGGCGATCAAAGGGAAAAGGGTAGAGAAAAAGTGATTTAGGGTGGATCCCTTATCTAACTAACTAAAATCATAATCCTAGTTCTAACTCCTAAAGATATGCCCAAAATCTCTTTTCTTTTCTTTTTCCTTTCTTGTGCCGATTTCTACATATACATACATATAATTTTTTTATTTATTTATTTATTAACTAATTATCTTCATTACCTTAAGTTTTCATAAGAACCTAAGCTAATTTGGGTAAACCTTTTTACATAAACGCAACTTACTAAACCTTCTAAAAATAACTTTTCATTTCATATTTCACTTTGTATATTTAGAAAATTTGCTACAAACTTCACTATTTCACTCACTTAACTTATTTCCAACATGATACATTTCCCGTAAACGCTTAACACAAAATCATCCAACTATTGACGTAGCATTGCATGCAATACGACATTCCTTTCCATTATCACTATACATGAACAAATGGAATACTCATCACCAAACACAAACGCACTCAAAATGAGATGATCAGACACCTCAAAATGACATCATGCACCTATTCAAATGACTTAACACACATATCTAAAGGTATCACTAACCTGATTAAATCACGGGTGTCACATACTAATCAATTAAACTACGAGAATTATGCTAAAATAATATAAAAATATTTATAAGATGAATATGCTTACTAAGTGACGTGAAAAGTTCCTTAAGTGTGAATTAAGGTTTATTAACGAATTAATTTTCTTAGAAAATATAATTTTCTCACAACTTTGGCTTATATTGAAAACGATCCCTTAAAAAGATACTAATTACTAGATGTATTATTTGATTATTTTTTGGATTTTGCCCTTCAAACAACCAAATGAAAAATTTTAATAATCCAAAAAATTATTAATCAACTAAACCTTTTTCAAATTCACACTTAATTCCTAGTTCATAATATCACTTAGTAAGCACAAATATAAACTACGCACTAAGCATAACGATCAAATTAACAAATCTAAACATGTTATACTAATAATTCTACACTAATAAATTGAAAAGGGAGAGAAAATTGAACCGAAATGAAGAACCGCAAATAAATAATAACCACCTGATTTAATAAGCTTAAGAAAATAATCAAATTCTTTCTAGCTTATTAAACCCTTTAAGCTCTACGCCTATGAGTTAAACTGGTTCCGTCACCAAAATCAAACCACAAAACTGTTAATTGAAATATAAAAATGCATCACAATTCCAAAATTTTAGGTATCTGTTTTCCCAACCCACAAACTAAACAAAGGCCTAAAGAGATCAAGACTAGGCCCAAAATATTCAAACTTGGTCCAAACAAATCAAGTGTGACCCTATAGTGAATTTCTACAAACCAACATAGGCCCAATAAGTAGAATTTAACTCTAGCTTAACAAATTTTACAATTACGAAACTACAATAAGCTAAACCAAATTATTTTACTAAACCGAATAAGCCACAACAATCATAAGCTCTCGACAACTTATTTAATGAACGAATAAGCCTAAACAAACTAGATCCAATTTTAGAACTAGTGTTGTACTAATATAATCTATTTAAAATCTTTAGTTTAAATGAAATCTAATTAACTAATTGAGATCTAAACCTAATAAGCACATACCGCATCAATAAGCACTCCTAACATACAAATAAACCAACATAAAACTGAATAAGCACAAATGATATTATTCGCACCTCCACAACCAAACAATCTACACCGTATCTTGATTTAAACTATATAAGCTCAAACCAATATGAATAAGCTATAAAACAACTTATTCGATCTATGTAAGAGAGCTTTTAAGAAAAACTAAAGAGCTTATACCGAAAATAAGCTAAATCTTAGCTTATTATACAAACCTATCAACCGAAATCTTATCTAGGAAAAGCGATGAATTGATTAAGCTATTATGAAGCTTATTCGGTTTATCAAACTTATTCACAAATAAGCTAGCAGATAAGTTTAGAAGATAAGCTAAAGGAGTAGCTTATTTATCGAAGAGCTTAAAAATGTAGGAAGGAAAAAGAAAAATAAATAAGCACTTTAATCACCAAATGTAATCTCGAATAAGCTAAAACAAATCTTGTTACATAATCTAAATAAGCTGATGAAATCAGCTTTTTACAATAAGCAAAAAATAAGCTAAACATTAAACTAAAATAAGCTAAAAACTTGAGAGTAAAACTAAACTAAAATCCTAATTATCAAAAATGAAAGGGGAGCGTGTTTCTTTATAGCCAAGCCCAGAGGGTGAAAGTGAAAATTCTGCGTAACCGCCTACAATCATTATCAGCCAATCATTGGCTTGGAATCGTGTGACCTCGAATCGCCAGACTGTCAGGAACCGATCCACCAATGAGAGGGAGGCACGTGGCCTTTGTAATGCGTAATAAAAACACAAATATCTCACACTCATTCCTCGTGTCCTCTTAGTTGATAACAATTGAGATTAAAAAGGGAATGCCACGTGTCCTATTTTAGATGGATGATGGAGAAGTAGTGGATGGTCACGTGACCATTCATGAATTATTTAGAGGCATGTGACCATGATATTAGCAGCCACAATATAATCTCATATTTTATCAAATATTCATTTGGGCTTTTGTTGGGCTAGTAATGAATTGGGTTGGCCCAGTCTATAAAATGGATAAGCACTCTTGATCAAAACGAACCCGAATATACCCGTTTTTGCTTTCTTTTCAATCCTTTTTACCTGCAAGACATAAAAACACCAAACAAACATATTTGCACGATAATTATCCATATTTTAGCATTTTTAGTCTGATTAATATTATTTTCCGGGGTTATAAGGATGTGTGTTTTAGCACACATCAAATTCCCCCACACTAAGCCATTGCTGGTCTCACACGTAATGTTTATAAAACACGCACTGAAATAAATAATTTAACGCCCTTAACTTATAACCCCTCACAATCAAACAAGAACAGAAAAGGTCCATCAAGAAGGTTTAAAAATCATCTAATTTGCAAGCGCCCCCGTTCTAACCACTTATTCAATAGTAGATAAAAACTAAGATAAAATTTATTTAACAAGGCTTTAAGAACGAGAGGTCGTCATCCTTGACTTTTCGCAATCCCCAAACTAAGCTTAAAACAAAATCACAGCAAAATATAAGAATAGATGCTAACACTACTCATAAATACTAATTATGTACGCATTAGCCACTTTTTGTTCCCTTATTCCTAAATCCTCTAAGGATTTTATTATTATTATTATTGGTGACAAATAAATTATGTCCTTATTAATATTAAGGTGCCTGGTTTAGACCATAATTAGTTTGAAATCCTTTCCTAATGATACGATATGGAGAGAATAAGGTCTACATTAAGGTTCTAATTTCGCATGATTTAGGGGTTATCCTTTTTATTTCATCTGAAACAACTCAACTACGAGTCCAGAGACGGAGGCTTTATTTAGATAACCTCGGAGTCGAAATTTGGCTTTATTTATTATTATTAATGCAACAATATTAGCCTTCGGTCCTTTAAACAACTGATACATCGGGCATCCTAACCGACAAGAGCCAGTAGTCTTATTTCGACCTCATAAATTTCCTTGACCTTTTTGAAGGCTGCAACATCGGGCATCCTAACCGACAAGATGCAGCAAACTTTTATCAGTCTCGGATTAACATTATTATTATTGTTACCTCCACCCTTTAAACGACTGCAACATTGGGCGTCCTAACCGACAAGATGCAGTGGTCTTATTTCGGCTTCGGTTTATCATATTATTATTATTATTTATTATTATTATTATAGCCAAATTTCAAGTCCTGTTATCTTTTAACTATTGAGACATCGGGCGTCCAACCGACAAGACCCGGTAGCCTATTTCCCCATAACACTGACAAAACCTCGATGTGTACCCTACTTTCACCAGAAGGAATCTCTACGAAGGGATTTAAACTAAGAATAGCAAAAACCAAAGTAACTTTATTTATTTAATAATTATATAACGTTTATTAAGCTGGTGGGAGCAAAAAGCCACAGTTAACCTTTATGAGTTCTAAAGAGATCCAACTACTCAAAAACCAACAGTTACTTTATTTTTTTAATATTATATAACGTTTAGTAAGCTGGTGGGAGGTAAAAAGCCATAATTACCTCTACTGTGCTCTAAAGTGATCAAATAATCCTCCGCTTAGCATTCTAATTGTTTCCAAATCTATAATTTTTCATTCTTTGCAAAATTTTAATATTAGCAATCGCTTAGTCTCGGAAAAGTTAGGGGAAAGCTAGTGTTTAATTTAGTCGGTAATAGTCAAAATATCCCTAGTTCTACGGGCCTACTTATTAACAAAATATAACTAATTAACTAAGAGATTTTTTTTTTTTAACTACAATAATAAGCAAAAAAAATTGGTTAAAACGGGGGTTTGACTGTGAGGGACTTGAAAGGCATCAGGTCCCATGATCATTTTCAATTCAGGAATCCCCACCCAATTTGAACCGAACTGGCCTCAATGTTTAAAAAATGTCAGGTTGCCACCCACCACTTAAGGACGGAAAAAGGTAAATGCTAGTTATGCAAAGGGTATAGGGGAATCAAATTTATAACATAATCAGGATTGAGGATTCCAAAATAAGCAGAAGATCGAAGACCAGATGATTGGAGGATTGAAAACAAGCACGGGTCTTCACGATCTTAAGGAATCCTACAAGAAAAAACTAGTACACAAACTAATGAAAGAAGAACGCCCCCACACTAGGCTATAAAATCTCACACTTATTTATTAAGAAAATAGAAAGAAGAAAAGACACGGGTTGCCTCCCGAGAAGCGCTTATTTTTATGCGAGTCACTAGCTTGACTCTCCCCGAATTCCTTTGTCCTTGGGGCAGAAACAAAAAATGGAAAATCTTCAGCGGACCTTTTCATTCAAAATATTCGGATGAAACATTAATGATATTGATGTTTCTTAGGTCCGATGAGATTATCCTAGAGTGGAACTCCTTTTAAATGAGTAGTATCGCAGGATTGAAAACTTTTGTCTTTATTTTGGATCATGAAAATGATATTAAAGTCTCATTCACAGTTAATCCAAGTGAAAAAGGAGACTCTTAATAAGAGAGAGATAGATAGAAGTTACGCTCTCCAGAATTTAAAATGCCTCAAAAAAGGTTTTCTCTTTTTTATCCATTATCTTTTGATCATTATTGAAATATTAGAGTTTCACCCAAACTATGAATATGGCCTGGGTTGTAAACCTGGTCCTTTCTGCTTTAAAGGAGTTGTTACAAAGTTTAGACAATTCTCCTGATGCACCTCAGGGAGTCGGTCACTTTGTGAGTTGTAACTAAGGATATTAGTAAAATAATTTGATTCAACTATTTTAGCTTAATTAATTAAAACTCTTTGTTTTGAATCTCTGTTTTTAATCATTTTTAGAATGAGTGTCATTATAAGAGTCAACATACAAAAGCTTTTTCCAATCATCATTATCAGACTTAAAGTCAAAAAGATCATCATCGTCATCTCCCGGTGGAGATGAGTAAAAGAGAGCAGGTTTGTCGGTGAACCTCTCGAGAATAGGAACAATATCATTCGTAGGCGAAGAAACTGTAGACGTATCTGGTTCAGCAAATATTCAATTTCTCACAAGTTCAGCTTCAGTTCACAAATTATCCATCCTTATTTCCCGCGTAGAAATTGGGTGTTAAGAAGGAGCGAGTTCATCGCAACGAATCCTCAAGAAGGAGAATCACTAGTCTCGTCAACCGTGGAAACAGTGTGAAGAATCTGATGGAAAAGTTGGTTCTGGCACTAATCTGCTTACTCTCTTTGAAAACATCTAATATTTATTGATGCAATGAGATGGATTGTATATCACTCGGCTTATTTTTGAAGTTTTATCAGTATAGACACGACTTGTTCTTTGCCAACTCTTAAAAGTTAATTTTTCCTCGTACAGATCCACAAGAGCTCTTGCAATGCTCAAGAAAGGTCTCCCTAAAATGATAGGAACTCTAGGATCAGCCTCAAAATCAACGATAACGAAATCGACATGAAATTGAATTTTTTCCCACATTTATTTATAACATTTAGCGTATACCATCGGAAATGTGTTTTAGAAACGAGTTTGCTAGTTCTAGAGTCAATTAGAGATGGGTTTAGAGGATCCGACCAAATTGTCATTGATCAAGAAAGAGGCATAAGGTTTATGCTTGCTCCACGAAATAGGCTAAGGAGTTTGTATACCTCTAGTTATTATAGGATACATGGACTGAGAATCTTTAATGATCTTCAATCATTTTTCGGGAACTTATTAAGAAAGGATAGAGAGCATTTTTAGATTTATCAGAGTATTTGCTAACTCATCTAATTTCTCTTTGTCTTTTAATAAATCTTTTAAAACTTTAGTAAATTTTGGAATCTGAGTTAAAAGAGTCCATAGCACTGTTATCAAGAAGTTGCTTTAATATTTTCAAAAACTTAGATATTTGAACATCAGTTTTATCAAGAAGTTTTGTCTTATAAAGACTCAAAGGATATGGAACCTTAGGTTGATGAGGGTTAGGCTTAGGACCTTCCTTTGGTTTTGGTGGTGGACACTTGGACTGAAACTCCAGGATCTGGTGGGACTTGTGCCGGTTCTTGTTGGGCTTGTTAATATGCATCCTCGTCCATTATGTCTTCGGCTCTTTTCAAATTCCACCTAGGTAGTTGGAGGAACAAGGGGTGGAATAGAAGGTTCGGCATTAGTCACCCAATCTTGTTGTAATGTCAAATTACTTACTCTCTTGGGTTTTGGCTCGGTGTTGCTCGGAAGGAGAACCTTGGGGTCTTTCAGAAGTGCTTTAGCCAATATACAATTGAATCAATTATTAACTGATTTTTTGCATTTGGTTCCAGGTTATAAATTTGTTGATTTTGATTTTGGATCAAAAGCTGCCTCATCAAATCATCCGTCGTGGATTGATTTGGGCTTGGAACTGGGTACATGTTTGGTTGATATTGATTAAACCTTGGTTATGGTTATAATTCTGATTTGAATTATAATTATTTCCATGATTGTAGTTCTGACCCCTGTTTTGATTATAACCTTGGTTTTAAGAACCTTGGTTATATCGATTTTGGTTTTGATTTTGGTTCCTGTTTTGATTATTTTGATAATGTCCCTGATTATTACCTTGATTGTCTCCTTGATTGTTTTGATTCGAATTATTAAATCCTGGTGGTCCGAGGGCTATTTTTTGGAACCAGCAAAGCAGAATTACGGGTTAACTGGGGGTTGGTATGAAATTCCCACCTAGTTTTAAGAACCTGTTGTAGCTATAAAGTCTTATTGGAGTGTATCCACCGGCGGCTTGACACTCATAATAAGCATACCACACGTCTCATAACCATTTTGTACAGAATTAACCAGTCGGTGCAAAAAGAGAAGAGTTTCAACTTGCTTAGTGAGAGAGGTAATATGAGCATCTTGATTCGAGCTCCCACTAGCACTTGCAACTTGAGGTTTGTTTCAGGAAGTTTGAACTTTATATTTGTTTGATAAAGTCAAAGCATTCTTGGTTTATTTTCTTTGTCAAGAAATTACATTTAGCTGCACGAATTATGAGAGTCATTGGATAGATTGGACTTAAACTATCGATTAGAAGTATCAATATGATGGAGTGAGGAAAAACCATATGGGGAATTTGACTAAGAAGATCTTTATATCAGTCCCAGGCTTCAGCAAATGTTGCTCACCGAATTCTTTGTTGAAATATAGTGATTTATTTCGAGATTGGTGGTCTTAGAGGATGAAAGAAATCGATTCACGAAACTTGGAAACATGGTCGTTCCAAGTTGTGATTGTATTTGGAGGTTCTTTTTTCTAACCATGTCAGTGGGATGCCTCCTTCAAGAGAGAATGGAAACAACAACAGTTTAACAAAGTCACTTGGAACGTTATTAAGTTTAATTGTTTGTGTTATTTTTGTGAATCTTCGAATATGAGAATGAGGATCATCGTTTTCAAAACCATGAGAAGCGATGGTTGTTACTAGATTAAGTAAACCGATCTTTAATTCGAATTGATTAGCAATAATGGGGGTACAACGATTGCATCCCGTACACCATCGGTTGGTGCCTGAAGTAACTCCTCCATCGAGCGGAGGTCGGGTATCGTACCCTACAGTGGTGTAACACCCCCATTTTTACATATAGCAGCGGAAGCTAATCTGGGGTATATTTTTTTTACTTTTCATGGTTCATCAGTCTTAATCATAGAAAACGAATCAAAAGAGTCGTTTTTGAAAATAAGTTTTTCATTCATTATTTCTTCAGAGTTTTTTCAAACGATTGAGGGTTACCAAAATCTTATAACAATAAATCTTTGAATGATAACGGTTTTTCATCTTATGTCCTCGCACACTCCGTAGCCATTTTTAGGGTTTACCTGAGATAAAACATGCTAAAAGTCAACAAAAGGTTGAGTGGTATAATCCATAGGTTTCTAAGTAATATTAATTTGTATGTAAATGCATATTTGGGTTACGTTGATTATACCCCAGTATTGAAAAAACATATTTAACATGCCATTATAGCTCATGAATACGAAAGGGGGCCTTTGGGTAAGGTGATACGTTATAGCCCTGCGTGTACTTTACCAAAATACTCCGCGTAATTTCTATTGTTGTGCTATGAGTTACACGTAACTGGGTACACCTACGGGGGAGTCCTGCCTTAATAGAACTATTCACTTCTTTCCGAGCGGACTAAGGAGAGTAAATTATCGGTTTCTTCATGTTATGGGAGGACTTAAAGGCAGAGAGAGCAGTTACTTAGGCAATAGTAAAATTGAAATAGATAAGAAAAAATAATTTGCATTTTTTGGTTATATCCCCAGCCATTGTATTCCACTCGGGGTTTATAAAACATTTTTTGAAATCATTGAACATGCCCGACCGGCTATGAATCACCTGAACAGTTATAGGGAAATTGGATAGAAAACGTATATGAAATGAATAGTAACGGCTTCGTCACGGGCAACCTGGGGTAATATATGTCAAGTCTTAGTTTGATTGAATATGTAAGATTTTACATCGATGTTGGTTTTGATATTTAAAATTATCATAACACATTCGGGCCATCATTATTTCAGATGTCATTCAGTAAAACGTTTGAGGAAGCTTGGGCACTTTAAATCTGTAAACCACAACTCAGTAGAACGTAATACTAAGAGAAACTCCTTAATATGAAGCTCCCTAGTATTGTGGTCTATTGGATATGAATCCTGGGACATAATTTTTAGAAAGTACATTGGACTGAATGAATGATATAAAAGAAATTTATAACATAAGCTGTTTTAAGGCTTTTTATTCAATATCTATAATATTGTTAAGCAAGCAAGCGTCTAATTAAGTTTATGTCTAGGTACATGTTTTGTATGTGTTTTTATAATTTTCATAATGTTACATTTTAGACAATTGAGTTTGAAAAGGGGTGCAGAAAGACTACCCCTTAGAGTTTGCACATTTTAACGACTTTGGTCCCAAGTTTAAAAGATATACAAGTAAACTTGTACTTTAAATAAGTGTCTTAATAGACCAGTTGTAGTTATAACTTTTATTTAAAATGACATTTTTAGTACTTTTAGTTATAAGTTTCTATAAAAATTACGATATTATACCCCTATGGCTTGGGATTATAATTACACAAAACATGTCCAAATTGCCATGCAAGCTTATTTTAACATTTCAATAGACATTTATAAGTTATAATAAACTAAAATATGAAGATTTAACACAACGCAAGTTTAAATTAACGATTCGTTAAGCTAGGAAGTAAAACGGGTCATATTAGGGTTTTAAAATGAAAACGCGCGGGTTTTAAGCTCAAATTATTTCATGACTTATCAAAGCACTTATTTTAATGTTAGTTAAGCTTATTGGGATAGATTATAACAATAGTTTACAAGCTTAGCTTATAGATTAAGTAAAAACATGAAATTAGGGTTTCGGGTGTACGGTTTTGGATCAAAAAGGCATAACACTTAGGTTTTTGAGTTCAAAGCTTTATATTATGATTTTAGCATGATCATATGAACATTATAAAGGTATTAATACAGAATATAAGCTTAGAGAACTTGGTCTTGAGCTTATAGCTTAGAAACGGGTCAGAATCGGGACTTTTAGCTTCGTACGCCTAGAATAACGACTCCCGGGCTTCGTTTCTTGGTTTCTTTTGCTTCCTTTATGTACTTGAGCCTTCTTAAGATCACTTAGGATCTATTAGAGCAAAGGATTGCTTCTATGTAAGGGTTATAGAGGAGGAAGTGGGGGATGAAGAAAAATGAATGGTTTAGGTTGCTATTTATAGGTAAAATGACCCTTAAGCTTCAAGGAACTTGTATGATCTGGTTAGGACACATAAGAGACCTAGAGGATGATGAGGAGGGGCTAGTAGGTGTGTTGGTTAAGCTAGAAACTAGCTTTGGTGAGGTGGTTTTGGTCTTGGTATGCCGTAGGTACAAAAGAAGAAACAAGAGCACATGTGATCAATTTTATATAATAAAGGATGAAGATATTTGAAGAGAGGTGCTTGTAAGCAGCTAGGGAGGTAAGGTGATTAGTCATTGAGGTGCTTGTTTGCAATATAGAACTTTAAAATGGGTTAAAATGCAAAGGTTTTGATTTCGGGTTCACTAGGGCTTATTTAGGGTTTGGGTTAAGTTTTCTAGCTTGTAATTCGTATACATTTGATTAGGAATGATAGGTTACTGATCCTAGGACTTATATTAAGGATTATAATCAAAATTTGATAGGTGGTTTGGGTTAAAATGGGTATCAAATGAGTAAACGGGTCAAAATCACAATTAGGGTTTTCTAGCTTTGTTTCTTGTACATTGTTGTTAATATGGTGAAATGATGATGGAAAGTGATTGAGAATGTTGTAATTTATGTTATTATAACTTATTTAAGTATTGGTTTAGGTTTACAATGGATAAAAATGAAGAAACGGGTCATAGTTTAGAAACTAGCTCCGTTTTAGGGTTTAGGGTTTTGAATTAGGGTTTTAAGAGTAAAAATGTGTATGAAAGTTTATGAATAGAATAATTAGGATTTATACATTGTATATTGAGTGTATTAGCTTGTACATAAGTGATGGTGAAGAAATTAGAATGAAAACAGAGGTAAAACAGTTATTTTAGATGTCATGCTTAATGACTTGTACATTGTGCTTTGAAAACTTGTACTTGACTTGGAGGGAGTTTATATTTCAAATAAAATGTTATGTTACTTGTATATATGCTTTAGTAGCTTGTAAATTTACTTTAGATATTAACCTTTCATGGAATTTAGGGTTTAGAAGTATATGATAACGGTTTAAAGCCCGTTTTGATATAACGTTGTGAATAGTACATTATAGGAATAATGTACTTTGTAATAAGGATATGATGATATTAACTTGACATATTGTGATGTTTGCTTGACATATATGAAGATAGAATGGCCATAGATAGGTTGCGTGAGCTCGTCTACTTTATAACGTATCAACGAATAATCGATCCTTTTAAGTAATTCCTTCGGTCTTAGACTTCTTTTGAACCGACTATATTTTTTTTCTCTCTCTTTTTTTTTGCAATAATACATCATGAATCTCGGTGTAATTTCATCGTCTTCACTATCATCATTTGTCCGGCTAATTTTTCTCTTGGACTTTTCTTCTTTCGGACATAATACATAATTGTGAAAGTAGCAAAACACACGAGCTACATACATTCCCATTGCATTGTGCAATTTTCTCGACCATTACATAGATAGAGAAATTTGACTTTGACGTAATAGGAACTTCAAAACTTTACACGAAAGCAACTAACAACATTTGATCAAATAGGCTTTAATCTACACAGTAGGCTAAGGTGTAAAGGTGAAATGAAACAATTTTTAATTGGTGAGGAAAAAAAGAAAGGAATGTCTCAGCAGGTTGTTCTAGGGGTATCTTTACTCTAAAAATAAGAGTAAGCAAAAGGGTTACACGGGGGTTAACTAACCAGTGTAGTTAGTTAATATTATGACATGTAAGCTTTTTGGTTTAATCCTAGAAATTTACCAGTCAAGCATGTTACTCCAT